>JAMQGT020012602.1:0-48464 GCA_024447675.2 Pterophyllum scalare | reverse complement strand
GTTATGTAACTCTACACCTAAAGCTTAAACTAATATGCCTATATAATTAATATCTAATATAATAATTACAATGTGTTGATAATTTTGACTCGGTTAACCTTCTGGGATATCAGTCTGGTCAGCTAGGTAGCAGAAGGGGTTGTTATTCCATTTCAGCTGATTTGGTGTTAATGAAATTAACAACAGGTACACTAGAGGCGCACCAATGAGACAAACCCCAAAACAGGAATGGTTTTACAGGGGGAGGCCACTGATACTTTTCCCCTCCTCATTTTTTCTGATGTTTTTCTTTTTTGACTATTTTTGCATCTGTTTAGGGTCAGTGTCACTACTGGTGGCATGAGGTGATACCTGGACCCTACAGAGGTTGTAGGATGGCACATCAATGCCATTGGCAGAAGTTTTGTTGTGTCTCCCAGCACAGTCTCATGAGCATGGAGAAGATTACAGGAGACAGGAGAACTGGACAGGGCCATAGAAGGCCCTTAACACACTAGCAGGACCAGTATCTGCTCCTTTGTACAAGGAGGATCAGGATGAGCACTGCCAGCCCTACAAAAATGGTTTCCAGCAGGCCACTGGTATGAATGTCTCTGACCAAACAATCAGAAACAGACTTCATTAGGGTGGCCTGAGGGCCTGACATCCTCTTTGGGCCCTGTGCTCACTGCCCAACACAGTGGAGCCCCATCGACATTGGCCATAGAATACCAGAACTGGCAGGTCTGCCACTGGCGCCTTATGCTTTTTGTTGGTATCACTCCCTTCCACTAGAGGGCTCCGCTCTTTGTTTACTTTTTTGTGCTTTCTGACTGGCAAGGAAGAAAACTGCAAGATAGCCTTTTCACCTACAGAGAGCCAAATGGACTAAGCAAGCCCAACAAAGTTTAAACCTGTCATTTAAATATCTAAATAACATTGCCCCAACATGGTAAGTTGTTCTGATTAATGTTAAACATCTGTTTATTTGTGTAAAAGATCTTTGTGTTGTTTTGAAGAAGTAAACTATCCCGCATGGGTTTTCAAATGAGATACATCACTGTAATTAATCAGAATGTCCGAAAAATGCACAAATTCGGTTTAATTTTGTTTTTAGATCTGTAAGATCATCATTATGTGTAACCTGATGTATTGTTGCATTTGTTAAGAGGGGAAAACTAAAGATTTGTGGGCAGAGTGATTGATAGAGTATAAATCGAAGTTTATTGATGGTTTGTCAATCTGGAAAATTTTATGTTGAAGATTATAATGTGTTTAAATGCTGAATTTGAATCTCAGGAAAATTTTATGTTGAAGATTATAATGTGTTTAAATGCTGAATTTGAATCTCAGAAATATGTGATCGATCTAGCACAACCTTAAATGTGACTTATTCGGTAAGGTTGATAATGAAAGGTTCTAAAGTTGTGTTTATTTGTATTATGATCCTAATTATTGCAATTTCATTTTATTTACAGTTTAACCAGCTGTCACTAGGCTGTGTGTAGCCAGAGGGCAATAAACAACAACAACAAACAACAACGAGTCTATGTTATTTGTAACACTTTTCAAAGATGAGTTCAGGTTCACCCTGAGCACGTCTCTGAGGAAGCAGTGGAGTGATTCCTGTAGCATTGTTCAGCATGACCAGTTTGGTGGTGGGTCAGTGATTGTCTCGGGATCCATAACCACGAAGGGACAAACAGACCTCTTCAGGCTAAGCAACGGCACCCTGCCTGCCATTAGATATTGGGATAAAATCTTTGGGCCCACTGTCAAATCTTGCGCTGGTGCAGTGGGTCCTGGGTTCCTCCTGGTGCATGACAATCCCCAGCCTCATGTGGCAGGCATTTCCTGAAGAATGAATGAAATGATACCACTGAGAGCCCCCACCATGACCACCACCACCACCTAAATCCAATAGAGCGCCTCTGGGACATTATGTTTTGGTCCATCAGACGCTGCCAGGGTGCATCTCAGACTGTCCAGGAGCTCAGTGATGCCCTGGTCCAGACCTGGGAGGCAATCCCCAGGACACTATCCGTCATCTCATTAGGTGCATGCCCCAGCATAGAAGCATGTGGGGCCTATACAAACCACTGAGAACCATTTTGAGTTTCTGCAATAAAATTTAAACAAAATGTACTAGCCTGGCCCATCATTCTTTCACTTTCATTTTTGGTGCAGCTTTGACTTCAGCCCTGTGTAAGTTGAAAATTTTCATTTCTGTGGTTTCATTAACAGTGTTCCCCGTGGTAACGGGAACACTTTGGGGCAGTGACCCCCAAACTGGGAGAATGGCTCCAGCAGATTTTAGGAACGACATCCGAGATCTCTGTCTGGAAGAGCACAGTCCTAAGGACAGCTAAGATACTGAGCAGGACCCTCAAGCTCCCAGGCCTCTGGTAGAGGACCCGAGCTTGGAAGGACAAAGACCGCCCACAGGGCGAGTGGGTATTTATCAGTGCTTTGTCTCCAGATTTCATTTAGTAAGATCAGGAAAGATTTTATTTCCTTTTTCTTAACAAAATATGAATAATGGAGATGATTTATTATACAAATATATTATTTATTATTATTATGATTTATTTGGGCAGCACAGTGGCCTGGTGGATAGCACTGCTGCCTCACAGTTAGAATAACATCTAGAAGGCCTGGGTTTGATTCCACCTTGGCCCAGACCCCTCTCTCTCTCTGAGGAGTTTGCATGTTCTCCCCGTTTCTATGTGGGTACTCCAGTTTCCTCCCACAGTCCAAAGACATTCACTTACTGGGGTTAAGTTAAGTGGCCACTCTAAATTGCCCATAGATGTGAGTGTGAGTGGTTGTCTGCCTCTCTGTGTTAGCCTTGCGACAGGCTGGCGACCTGTACAGAGTGTACCCTGCCTCTTGCCCTATGATAGCTGGGATAGGCTCCAGCCCCCGTGACCCTGAAGAGGATGGATGGACGGACAATTTATTTGTCATCAGGTTTAAAACTTGCTTGTAGAGATAATGCTGAAGGGTGAGATCAGTTCAATTCTATTTATATAGCACCAAAGAGTCACCTCAAGGTGCATTATATGGTAAGGTAAAGACACTACAATCAGCAGTAACAGTCTCTGTGAGACTCTTTACTGACAGAGTGGAGGTGTCATGAGCTGGCCGAAAGGGATTTACTGTTAATACTGTCTTTTGCCCAAACTACAGTAATACTGACACCTTGTCACATCAGTACTTTTTTCTGTTGTCAGTATTGAGAACTCGTACAACAAATTCCTTTTATTACACTGCCCATGTTTCATTCTGATCCTCTGTCACAGCATAGGAAACACAGACTGCTGGAAATGTTGTGTTTAAACTGTCCATGTTAACATCACTGAGAACATGGTCTACATCAGCACTTCACTGACATGTCATGAAGCTTACCGCGTTTCGTGTCATCACGGAGCTCTCTCTCTCTTTCTCTCTCACACACACACACACACACACACTTTGCTATGGTAGTGGAAACATGTTTTATTAAATTTAAATGTACAAGCAACAAATAAGTCCAGCACTCCCAGTGACAGGTGCAGGTCATCAGATTTTGATCATGAAGCACTCAATGATTTACAACAAAAAGATGAATAAAAAATAAATACATATATAGAATACTGCACAAATTCAGGTGTTTAGACCAAACTCCTCAGTAGAATTCAGTGGCACAGGTCCTGCCACTGAACAAGCAGTAGCAGAAAATCAATCAGCAGAAGTATAGAAAATTCAAAAAAACAAAAAAACAATCATGAACAACCAGAAACTGTGACTCAAACTCAAATCGAGCACAAAATCCTACATCTCAATCAATCTATCATATTTTCACTTTCCCTCTCCAAGACGCACTTTACAAATAGTTACTTTTAGCCTATATGTAAAAGTGATTTTCATTGAAGAACAACAAACATTCTTTCATGTCAAGCCAGAATCAAAAATATAGCTGCAGTCAGCAATGATGGGGGCCAGGCTGCAAGACGTGAAAATTGCTGGGAAACAAGCTATGAGAATAACAAGAAAGAGGTGTTAAGATCTGCCATTAAGTCGTATGGAAAAACACACTTTTGTTAATTACAGCACCCTCCAAAGGTGCAGCGACACAAAATGACTCGTGTGTCCTCAGGGAGGGATCTAAAAGACTACTGTGAAGGCTGGTGTTGATAGGCCAAAGGATTGCTGAAATATAAACTCACTTCCTTTTTGTTGGCTTGTTGCACAGGTGGCATCCTATCACTGTACCACACAGAGCTCCTGAGAGCCGCCCATTCTTTCACAAATGTTTGTAGAAGCAGTCTGCATGCCTGCTTGGTTTTATGCACCTGTGGCCATGGAAGTGATTGGAACACCTGAATTCAATGATTTGGATGGCTGAGTGAATACTTCTGGCAAAATAGCATAACTTGACCACAAGCATACCACCTCTATATCTCACTAGCATAAGAATTGGTTTTAAACTGTTCCAGAGGGGTAGACCAATGTTTCTTGCTTCATCTCTGTATATCTGTTAAATCTCACTGTGTCCTTTGTTATTTACTAATTATCTTCTTTCTCTGGTAGGAGCAGAGGCTGACAGGATCTGATCTATGCCAGGCTGTTTGTGCCAAGTCTGCCTGGCGTGGCACCATTAGAGAGACTGCCCTGAGGTCAGGTTTGAAATGAGAAGAGGAAGGGTTAGCCATATTAACAGATGGGAGTCTGAACAGAACAATGTTTATTTCTCAGCAGGCAGCAGAGAGGAGTCCAAAACACTGGAGTTTACTGATGAGAGTCATTGCTGTCCGTTATGTAGTGTTGGATCTTTTTTTTTACAGCTGCCTATTGTAAATACAGATTGTTTTGAATATTGGCAGCAGTAAAAATACATAAAAATGAAAAATATTTTACAATTTTTATCATTGTACTGATGCTACAAATTTTTTTGTGCAGTGAGGCTGTTCTGGCTCTAATTTAACCCGCATTTATTCGGATGGATTTTCGATCCACCAATGTGGGTCCAATCAAGGAAAATGATGGTTTTAGGGTACTGTCACAAGGACTGTTCATGTTTCCTCCACATTTGCCCAAGTTCCCACAAAGACAGACAGACAGCTGCTGAAATAGACAAACGATAAAATAAACAACTTAGACTCCCAAGTGAGCTAACTGAGATTAAAACAGATATCAGACATGGAGTGAGTGGGGTAGGAGTGGTGTCACCAAAGCTGCCCTTTCAGTGAGTGTAGGAAACACGTGCCAGTCCCTCACATGCCATGTCTCCTACCACTGCTATGAATGCACAGACTAGTTTGCAGTACACAATTTTTGTTTTGTGTTAATTAATGTTGAATTAATATTGATAAATATAGATAGTACTTATAGGGATTTTTAAAAATGTAATAGTGAGTACAGTATTTAATAGCTGTAATGATTATATAGGGCTTTATAATGAATCCAAACTGTTCCAGAATATTCCTGCCATTTTGACTTTATTAAAATATATTTAAATCATTATGGTTATTATGTTTTCATGTCATGACATGATATTGTGTGATTGTGTGAAAAAGGTATTGCAAAAGTACTCTGTCCCTGCTGTCTGAAACACAAATTAAGGATTAAACATCAACTTATTGATGCCAGACAGGCTATTTATACATTCTAAATAAATGTGTAGTTCAAAACCCCTTCTATAAATTTACTATGAGAGAATTCTTTGCCAGGTCAAAAGTGACCCTGGTTACACTGTGAGAGTATGAAATATGAACAGGTTAATGATGCTGCAGCATCTAAACAGTGGCAGTATATTAGTTCTGCCTCAGTTATTTAATTACTGTCTGTGAAGCAGCTGAATCATTCAAAAAAGACAAAAAAAAAATAGCAGAAAGAATTCAGTTTTTTTAGAACAGGTTCAGAAGGACTGATGAAGCCGAGGAATTATCTATCAAAATTCAGAAGATTCAGAGGTTTTGTTGGCACTGTGAAGCAGGGAGTTATAAAGCCGAACACTGAAACAGCTTCTATTATTTTTCCCTGCATATAATTTTTTTTGGGGGGGGGGGGATTTTCAGGCTAAGCATGTTTTTGACGAGCTCAACAGACACTTTTTTTTTTCTTTTACTTGACATGAAAGAGTGAAAATCGAACGGTAACAACACTCATTGAAAGAAATGTCAAACTTGAGAATTGCATTAGAGCCTCAAAGATATAACAGACTGACAGCAAACCGAGGGCGATAAAAGCATAACTGTAAAAACCCACTGTGGCTCAGCATGAATAATAATAGCTTATCTGGAACTTGTGACTTGTGGGAATATTTCTCTCCTGTCCTTAATCACTTCATTTTACGGTCAAATGTACACAGAACGCCAGAAAGACACTTATCTGTCATTTACAGTATGCTTCACTTTGTCTCATTTATCAGCAGCAGATTACAAGCAAAGACCAGCTAACATGTAATAGTTTGGTTAATGGGTCAGTCATGGTGAACTAAGTGGAGCGCAGTTTAAAGGTTAAAAATGGTACTAGTGCAGTAATTGTCAACAGAATTGCCATGACCTTTACTCTCAAAAACATGACTTCAGAGTTGACATCACACAAAGGCACACATGGCATTTGCTTGAGCTGAGGGTACCACCACCAACTACACCGTCATGACAAAAACCAGTCTTTCACTACCAGTCAGCCACTTTATTCTAAAGCTAGTATCAGAGTGTGCACAGGACAGAGTGGACAGAAGAAACAAAGAGCCTCTATCACAGATTTCTCTATCCATCAACAGGATTTTAATGGTACCAATAACCAAAGGGGAAAAATCTGGCTCTGTCAGTGAAATGCAGTCCAGTTCCTAATCAGGATTCAGGATGGCATGAGACAATTTATCATAAACTGCAGCATATTAACAATATAATGGGAGTAATCAATACCATACATGGCTGCAATGCTGTTAGCTGAATGCGCCGGTAAAACTGATCAGATCAGTAGAGACTTTTCATCACAGTTGTACAGTGATTAACCTGAAAGCTCGTGTAAGGGCAGTCTGTGATTTAATAGATGATCTAAATTAAAGAAATGCAAGAATATGAATGGATTACACGAGGCTTCATTATTAGTGCTGAGCTTGAACCACTAGTGCAGGCTCGTATACACACACATACACACACTTCAGTTAGTTGTAGAGAATATTTCTGATGTTAAAAAAATTATAAAGTCAAGAAATTAAATGAAAGTAGTCTTAACCTAGTCAACCAACAGAAAAATTAAATCAAAACTAAACTGCAAACTTTCAGTAGAAGAGCATTTTGAGAAGTTTCTTCTTTATAAAGGTGACTTTAAGAGCTGCTGGACTCTTTTCATAGAAACCTCAAACACACAGTTGACCTTTTACCTTTGCCTTGCCCAAGGCTCAGTACATGAAGAAGATCTAATGATCAGGCAGATTATTGAAATCTAAATCTGACTTTAAACAAACTAAATCGCCATCCTTATCAGGAAGAAAAAATAAATAAAATCATCACACTTCAGTCAGCTTAAAAATGCCCTGTCCAAAATGGTCACAGTCATCTTTGTTTGATAAACTTTTTTTTTTTTCCTGAAAAGAAACTGAATCAAGTAAATGATCATATTTTTTGTAATTTCCTCTGAAACATTAATCTGATCTCCTGTCAGTATATAGGAAAACACAGGTCTCTCAGTGGATGACGAGATGAGAGGATAAGAGTATAAGACTCACTCTGATATAAATGCTGTCACTGTCGGGTATTGTGAAATGTTAAATCAAATATTTGGTTGGTTGTAAGGTGTTTTTTTATAGAATTATTATAATTATTAGACTGACTTCACTGTTTGTCATTAAAAAATAGTAGACAAAAATAAACCCAGTAAAATACAAATAGTAGAGCAGGGTGGAGCAAAAAATATGGGTCAACTGGTTTATACAGTAATAAGATATTTTAATCTGTAAGACTAACAAACGATTTTATTTTATTGGTAAGCTTTATTGCAACTAGTACCATTGATCTAGTTTGACTTGCATCACGCATATCCATTTATAGAAACACAGAAAATTAGTTTTAAGTAAACAAGCTCACTGAAACTACACATCTAATATACGGATCAGAGGCAAAAGGGGGTGGGGGGTGGGTGGGGGGCAGTGCTCTACCTGACAGCTTTGATATGCAGATAAGCCAGCAGAAGGAAGAGAAGAAACCAAAATCAAACACCAAGAAATGGTACTCTACTCACACCAGGTGATCGTAAAACTGCTTCATGAATAAGTGGAAGTATCAACACACACTGTGTTCTCTCTCTCTCTCTCTCTGCTTTCAGAAATATATCTCAGTTTGAGATCAAACCCAAAGATACATCAGAAATGATAAACGTATTAGCTGATGGTGCTTTTGATTGTACATTAGACAGCAGCTATGATGTGCCCACTTTAAATATTCAAATCCGTCCATCCATCTACGAGATGCTACTGTGAAATAATCTGAAATATTGAATACCCGCGTGCACTTGCTTAATTTCAACTAAAGGTGCATGTATTTACTCAAACATCATTTAGCAAGCAAACTAGCTAGATCGATATCTTTCCATTGGATAGAGCGATCTGTAATGGTAATAATGCCAAACAGTTATTTAGGAAAACAGCAATTTAGAAGCAACAAAAACCAAAATACATTAGAAGTAATATACACAACAAATTCACAGTGTGTGTTAGAAAGCGATAAGGAGCATACTGAATTTTTTTTTGAGTTATACAGTACAATCCTCTTTTTGGAGCTGAGGACCAGTTGGTGTAGTTTTTAAAGTTAATTACTAACCATTTTATTTGACATAGTGAATGGTTTTAAATTTTCACAGTGCGATGCATCCTTTGTTGGATTTTTGTTTTAAATTTCATAATGTACCAAAAGTTTAAATATGCAAACGTTTTATTTTTGCTGTTTGTTTTTTGACATTTTTTATATACTCTTCTTGCAGGTTACTTGTAGCAGTGAGACACCTTCCAGCTGTCTCACAGCTTCATCTGCGTTCAATTCAGAGGGACTGTGAAGCCATTTCAAACGATTCAGCCGCAAAGGTTTCGGTTTCACGTAGTACTGTAATTTCAGGGGAATTTTGAGTTATTGTTGAACCACTGTGGAAGCCAGCCTCCCTTGAATTTAAGTTTCTGAATTGACTACACAACATTTGCATCCATGAAAAGTTAATATTTTCTGAAACCCATGCCTGTATTTTTTTTTTTGGCTGCAACACAGAGCAGAATATTTCTACACAGATGCTTCACAGTAGGCAAGATGTTGTTTTTTTTGTTTGTTTTTTTTCATCAACTCATCAGATACAGCTGTACCACTAATCCAGGTGCTCTTCCATGTAGATCCTGTTTGTGTATCAATGCTGCACAGTAAAGTGCTGTATTACAACTCCAGCTAAGCCTCCCAGTAGATCCTTTCCACATTGCTTTGACTTTGTGCCCGGCAGAATTTTCTTTTCCTTCTGTTTTTTTTCCAACACTTCACACAATCAAATGGCTTTGATAGCTTTCCAAAGCCTTTAAGGTATATTCATTTTTAGATACTCTGCCAGTTGCTTACAGGTTGTTGACTGTTAAAAACTAAAGGTGTGAGTCAAATAAAAAGAGCACGGTTGCTTAACAAATACAGCTGTACAGTGAAATTCAATAGTATTCTGCTCATTTAACACACTTTAATGTATTGTAAATTTGAATTTCAATTAAAAGAATTGTAATTTTTTACCAGCAGTCTGCAATAAATACTCTATTGTCTAAAGCTACATTCAGTTTCTCCCTGGTTCACAAGGGGTCATCATAGCAGGTGGCTCCACGTGTTTGATTTGGTAATTTTTTTACACCGGATGAGTGGCCTGCTGCAACCCGAAGGGAATTTGTGTCCCCACCTGGAATCGAAGCTGGGACCTGAATGTGTAAACCACAACACTATTGCAGCACTACTAAATAATTATTGTTTAACCTGTTTATAAAGGTAACTTAAGGCTGAAATATAAACAAAAGCTATGAGGTTTTTAATTCAACACTTTGTAGAAGCCACTTTGGTAGCAGGGGTGGTATAGTGGAGCAGTGATTAGCGCTGGCACATGTAGAGAGGCTCTACATGTGCCAGTCCATTTATCACTTACAAGCATGAAGGTTCTGGCATGAAATCTGATGACTAACTGAGAGTTTTCTGTGGACTTTGTATGTTCTGTTGTGTGCTTCCTCCCAGAGTCTACAGTCAATGACCTCTATAGGATGGATAGATTTTTGTAACAGATCAGCCCCATAGCATGAGCCACCATCCCTATGCTTCACACGGTACTATCCAGATGATGAGCAACGTCTGGAGTTGTGTCTAAAGTTTCAGCAGATCAGGAAATGTTTTAGATTCTGTTGGATGCCATCAGACAAGCCCCAGTCAGGCTGGGATATGCTTTTTACTCAGAGTGGCTTTATTCCAGCTGCTCTAACAGAACCACTGATGTGCTATGATGGTAAGTGCTGCTGAGAAAGCTGTCTCTGCAGAGCACTTCTGAAGCTCTATTACAGAATAAGTTTCTGGTCATCTCACTGACAAACGGCAGTTTGAGGTATTCAGTTTAGCCAGACAGCCAAGTCTGCTTCGCAGTCGGTGAAAAAGGCAGAAGGCTTCAGAAAGGATGAGGTCCATGCCTGATTTATGTTTGTGGCTTTGTCTTGACATTCTTTGTGAATTATGGAACCTACAGACAAAGGTGTCTCAAATTCTAAATCATGTACAATTTTTTTTGTATTTGCCAAGACAAATCTCAAGTGAATAAAGTAAGCAGGATAAACCTGCCAGTAATTTTAGTACTGCTGCCAGATGCTTTTATAATTGAGAGATCTGTTTTGTTTTCTTTCTTTCTTCTTCTTTCAAACAGATCATCAGATTTTTAAACTTGTCGTCTGTCTCTAATCACTTGCATTCTGTAATGTTTATGGACAATACAATAAAAATAGGGAATATAATGTCTGTATTAGTGTTGAGCAGTCACTATAAGAGATTCAACTTGATCTAGTAAGTTTGTCAGAGGGACATTTAAACCACTCACAGATGGTATTGTATATATTGTCTCAGCTGCAATGTAAGTGGATGGACTAACAAAACTACCTTCTACAAACTTTAAAAAATATCTTTAAGTTGCAGGTCCTCTGATGGTACTGTCTTAAAGCGATTGTAAGCAGGGTGAAGCTGCCATCTCTGAGTTCAATAGAAAGTCAAGAGCCATACAGCTGCAGCTCAGCAGTCATCTTCTTAGACAGGGATGAGCCTACGGTGAGCTGGGGAGATGTCCTGCTGAAGAGGATAGGCTTTACTCTCTTACAGTTCAATGGGATTATCACCTTAGCTGTTTTGAAAAAAGAATGATTTCATCTAAGTATTGTTCACAGAGAAGAAATATTTCAACAGGAAACACAACAGTGGTTGAAAAAATCACCTGACCGAAAAAGACAACTGGTGAGGAATTAATATTTCATTGGCAATCAGAACAACAGTCCTTTTAATAATACACTCATTTTATTTTGTAAACCAGCCATGAGTGCACAAACAGGACTGATTTAGATTCAGGATCTCATTAACTTGATGTTTAACAGGGTCATTTCCGAGTAACTGCCTCACTGTTAATATAAATTTTTAAGATTACTGAATGCAATGTGCAATGAGAGAGAGAGAAACCAGTCAAAAGTTTGGACACACTCACTTATTCATACGAATGGGTATCTGTGTCCAAACATTTGACTGGTACTGTCCACAACCATCAGGGGACAGGGTTTCCATGAAAGGGTGCATATGGTCTGCAACAATGTTTAGGTACAGTAGGTGGTACATCTCAAAGTAATGGTAGTAAGGACCCGAGGTTTCCAAGCAGAAAACATCACAAAGCATCACACTGCCTCCACCAGCTTGCCTTCTTCCCATAGTGCATCCTGGTGTTCCCCAGGTAAGCGATGCACATTTACCCAGCCACCCACATGATGTAAAAGAAAATGTAATTCATCAGTTCAGGCCACGTTCTTCCATTGCTCTGTGGTCTGGTTCTGATGCTAAAGTGCCCATTGTTGGCACCTTCGATGGTGGACAGTGGCCACAAGCGCTGTAGTTATGGAGATGCTCTGATCCATCACAATTTGGCCCTCGTCAAACTCACTCAAATCCTCATACTTGTGCAGTTTTTCTGTTTCTAACGCATCAACTTTTACGACAAATTGTTCACTTGCTCCCTAATATATCCCACCCACTAACAGGTGTTATGATGTTATTCACTTCACCAGTCAGTGGTCATAATGTTTTGCTTGACATATTTTTTTTCTTTCTGCATTTCACTTGTTAGAAAGGAAAGTGAGGTTGAACCGTGGTGTATGCCAGCTGATTTTAATGACACCTGCTGCTATCCCAGATCAGCTTTTGGCACTGCCTCAACTGTAGCTGAGGTAGTTCAGATGAACAAAAGTGTCTACCGCTGCAGAACTTTAGTATTAAGACAAGAATGTGGCAAAATCTGGAAAGATGAATGGAATTTATCTAACCTGGTTGACGACTGTACTTGAATGACTTGAAACAGGGCATTACATGTAATGTTTTATCCTTGACTCTATTTTTTTTCTTGACTCTTAAAATGATGATATGAAGTGCATATCAAAAGATTACAGGATGATGAAAGTCCTATTTGAAATTTACACTTTTCTAATTTCAAAGCATTGGCAGTGTAACAAAGTTGATATGGGTGTTGAATGTGGCTCATCATTCATATCTGCATCTCTCTGAATATTAGAAATCTTAAAAGCAAAGTAAAACGCTCATAATGAACTCATTACGTGTTAATGAGCACGAAAATCAAGTTTGTAGCCATCTGTGATGGGTGTGATCATTTAGGATAACCAGCATAAGTAGTATGTTTAAACTAGTCTCAAGCTTCTTCAACTATGCTAATAAAACTGCTGGTGTAAATGCACGAATAGACAGTAAAAACTGTGAAAATAGAGAGCATTCATTACTTAAACAGGCTTTCTGCCAAAAACACAGATGGCATTTACAGGGTTATCATTCATTTCTGCTGTCAAGAACTGCAGTCCTTATTGCCCTGCCCCCAGAGTGGGAACAGGGTATTGTTTTTGGTATGTTTGTCTGTTTGTTTGTTGTTCACCGGATTAATTATTTTTGCAGTAATTATGTCAACATACAAAAAGAAATCCAGAAAAACTGAAAAAAAAAATCCCTATGTTTGGCTCGCTGGAGTCAGTGACATGATTAATTTAAGATTAATTTAAGCAGAAATACCCAGCCTCAGTGTTGAAAGTGCAGACTTCAAAATACGTACCAGTTTTCAAATTGTGTTCTTAGACTAAGTAAAACTAGAGTTTGATCAATAATTTATTGTGTGCATTAGCATGTACAGCTATGGCATTTCTGTATCTAGCATAATATGTAGATGCAGAAAACGGCTTTCAATCTCTCTGTGGGTTAGTGCACTTTTTACCTACCTTATGTAGTTACTACGGATTTCCTTCATATATATTATTATAATTAGAGTTCTGAAGATTCCATTGATGTATAATGAGTTAAAATAGTCCACAAGATGGTACTACAGCATGTATAATTGTAAGGATATGGTCTGATGGACTTGTTCTATTATAGGTCTTAAAGGCCTACACAAGATTTGATTAAAATTTCACATACAGTGGGTACAGAAAGTATTCAGACCCCTTTAAATTTTTCACTCTTTGTTTCATTGCAGCCATTTGCTAAAATCAAAATAGTTCATTTTATTTCTCATTAATGTACACTCAGCACCCCATCTTGACAAAAAAGAAAAAGAAAAACTGAAATATCACATGGTCATAAGTATTCAGACCTTTTGCTGTGACACTCATATTTAACTCCCATGCTGTCCATTTCTTCTGATCCTCCTTGAGATGGTTCTACTCCTTCATTGGAGTCCAGCTGTGTTTAATTAAACTGATTGGACTTCATTAGGAAAGGCACACACCTGTCTTTATAAGAGCTCACAGTGCATGTCAGAGCAAATGAGAATCATGAGGTCGAAGGAACTGCCCAAGGAGCCCAGAGACTGAATTGTAGCAAGGCACAGATCTGGCCAAGGTTACAAAAGAATTTCTGCAGCACTCAAGGTTCCTAAGAGCACAGTGGCGTCCATAATCCTTAAATGGAAGAAGTTTGGGACGACCAGAACTCTTCCTAGACCTGGCCGTCCAGCCAAACTGAGCAACGGTGGGAGAAGAGCCTTGGTAAGAGAGGTAAAGAAGAACCCAAAGATCACTGTGGCTGAGCTCCAGAGATGCAGTAGGGAGATGGGAGAAAGTTCCACAAAGTCAACTATCACTGCCACCCTCCACCAGTCAGGGCTTTATGGCAGAGTGGCCCGACTGAAGCCTCTCCTCAGTGCAAGACATATGAAAGCCTGCATAGAGTTCGCCAAAAAACATATGAAGGACTCCCAGACTATGAGAAATAAGATTCTCTGGTCTGATGAGAGGAAGATTGAACTTTTTGGTGTTAATTCTAAGCGGTATGTGTGGAGAAAACCAGGCACTGCTCATCACCTGCCCAATACAATCCCAACAGTGAAACATGGTGGTGGCAGCATCATGCAGTGGGGGTGTTTTTCAGCTGCAGGGACAGGACGACTGGTTGCAATTGAAGGAAAGCTGAATGCAGCCAAGTACAGAGATATCCTGGAAGAAAACCTCTTCCAGAGTGCTCAGGACCTCAGACTGGGCCGAAATATATATATATATATATATATATATATATATATATATATATATAATTTAACTATAGATGAAGTTGGGCTTTGAATCAGAGAAAGAATACTTGTTACCCATATGCTCTGTACCCATCTATTTCCTTTCAATTATAAGTGATGGTGAGGAATATGCAGCTTCAATTCCATGCAAGAAAATTCTAAGTAATTTAAAACACATCACTGAAAACCTTGCAAAAAATTTTAAGTGAGTGTCCATCAGGCTTCAAAATGTGATACACACCGGGTCCCTGGATGAATATCAAAGGACCCGGTGAATATCAAAACTAGACTGAAATAATATATATTATATTTTGTATTCATACAGAATTTTGTTTCTCTGCAGTGAACAGAGAACAGCTGTGATATTTCAGCAGCTGTGCTATCTATCTATCTATCTATCTATCTATCTATCTATCTATCTATTTCTGCTGCTGATTTCATGGTTGTACATTACACATATTGCTATTCAGTACAACTGGGATACACACACACACACACACACACACACACATATATATATATATATATATATATATATATATATATATATATATATATATATATATATATGATCAGCGAGGTCAGTGATCATCAGATTAGTTCATAAAATATAACAGTGATATCAGCAGTTACTACAGCTCTTTGTATATCCACTTCTATGGGATTGTGGTTAAATAATTAATTAAATTAAAACCATAAAAGGACATTATGTTACCTGAAAATTATTATTATTATTTTTACAACAGCACAAACCAAAGTCTTTCTGTGATTGCAAACAATAAACCAGCTAGAACTTCAAATGTGTCTGTTCATCAAAAAACATTTATGAAAGATGTATACAGTAAGAAAATATAATTATTTTTAAGAACAGCGCAACAATACGGTTAAGTTCTGATATGCAGCAAAATTCAGGAAAATGAATCCGTCAGGCCCTAAAGATATATGATATTTTTTTATTATTACTATGCATTTCAAATACAAATTTGTGGAGTCCAAATGGGCTTTAACATTCTCTGCTGGCAGTGCTGCTCATCATCATTTCTCAGACAGCATGTCTTGAATCTAAAATGGAACCAGTGTTGCCTTTCTCACTCACTGTCATGAATGTGAAATGATCAAATTATAGCAAACACATAAAATGTCATTTAAAGGCCTGTTTTTTATAATATACACTATTATCAGGAGTTCCCGCTTAAGCTGGAGGGAGACATAGACTCAACGCTAGATTGTGACCTACACCTTGTTAGTGGAATTGGTTCTCCAGTGGTTGATCTTCTTGTTGGCTACCAGAACATCTTTGTAACTCTTTGCCTCCTGCACAGGAAATCTGAACCCCGAGTGTGTTCCTGAGAGTAAGTGAGTTGTGGAGTGAAGAAACAGAGGATCTGTTATTCTGGTGGCTCTGCTGGATTGTGACTTTGGGAGCTTTGGATCAGACTACTGTGAGCATCAGTGGCCACTAACCTTTGACCCTCCAGATATCAGTTGTTGCTTTCCTTTCACAGTCTGCATTTTGAGTCCACCAGATCTCCTCAGTAATGATAGTAACCAACAGAATGGGTTGGTGTGCAGATGTACAGTATGTGTATACATTTTTTGTCCAGGTTTGGATGCTTATTCATGCCTTTAGAGAAAGGGAGCTTCAGATTTTCTTTATAGAGTACTTCTTAACGAATCAGTAAGTTTTAATACAAATGGTTAAAAGGCAAAACACGATCGTTTCAGATAGGAGAAAAGGTGTGTGGGTGGCAAATAAGGGGTAAATTAGAGGTGCTCTTGCAGAATATTGTTTGTTTTTTATTCATAAAACTGCAGGCTGTAGAAGACGTAGAATAAATCAGATCAACCTTGGAAATTTCATTTTTACTGAGTGCAATTAAATCTTTTCACAAAAAAGCAAACAAACAAAAAAAAACCTCTTACAAAATGTTCCAACATGTCCAATCCAAACAACATTAGTTGTTTGTTCCAAAACAGCCTATATGAGTGCTACGCAGTGCATGTCACCTACTAATCAGAAGGTTGATGGTGTAGTCTCTGGCTGCTCCAGTCTGTGTGCCAAAGCATCAATGGGCAACATATGGAAGTGCTTGTGTGTTGTACTAGTGTTTTGAGTGCTCAAGAACAGTAGAAAAGTGTTATATAATAACCAGTCTATTTATTTAATGTTTCAGCTTTTCCTGTGGTATCTAATAACATTTAGTCCTCAGAGACTTTTCAGAAATCTGAGAAAATCCATATTTATGTATTTCTTCAGAATTTGCTGGGAAATTGCTTAACTTTATTTTAAAACATAGCTAATGGTTGTAAAACCTGCTCAAATGTTCACAGGAGAAGAAAAAGGTAACTTCAAGTAAATCAAACCATGCGGTTAATCCAGTATAGGGCTTTCACAACACTTCTTTAATTATGCATATGGGTGAGGCATATATTGTGACCAATATAGTTTCTACCAGTAGGTAAGAAAGCTACATTGCAGTTTATGTCCAATAATAGAGGGTTTTTTTTAATTATTATTATTTTGTAATGTCAAACTATCTGCTGTGAAGAAAGCCTTTTTGTTAATAACTCAGACTTGGGTACTACTACTACTAAATCACACCATCACACGGATGGGAAAACATATGTGTGTTTAATATTTAATTCTATTTCTATATTTAAAAAGAAATAAAGGAATAAAGGCAATGAACAGATCAGGGTCAGCAGCAGTTCTATCGTGAAGAAACAACATGACAACTTTAAAAAAATTTACACACTTCTTTTCATCTGCTGTGTACTGTTGTGATACAGCCGACAAATATGTCAAGCTGTCATAAATAAATTTTTAAAATGTGTATATTATGGAAGTACTAAATCACACAGCAGTCAAATTAAAAATAGCCGAAGACAACAACAAGGTCATGTCAACAAAAGACGATAAGAAAAAAATGGTATACATATTTTTTAAAAAGGCAGGAAACTAAATCAATCTGTTTGTCAAGTACAAGCATGAGGATGTGTTCAATTATATTTAAACAGCTCACTTTCTTTTGGAATTAATTGGATAATAGACAACCTTGGCTCCGAAATCAGCTGTTCCTATACACTGGAGCTGTTTTTAGAATTACGTTTGGGTGCAACATAATTACTGGCCATACAACAGCCAGGCTAGTGTTAATTATTCATTTTATTTATTTGTTTCAAAGTGCCACAGTTGAAAAGGTGTACAAGTCCGCAGGAAGCCAGATTCTACAAAGTATCACCTAGACTCTCTTCACATTTATGTAAAAGCAGGACCTCCATGAAGATCATGGATCATAACACAAATGGTAAACGGACTGTTTTTTATATAGTGCTTTCCTACTCTACCTGAGCACCCCAAATGTTTTATACAACATGTCTTTATTCATCCAAGCACTTTTTTCTACACCTCAGTGCTTTCTATCTAACATTCACACTCGAATGAACACATTGGACAGCAACTTGGGGTTCAGTATCTTGCCCAAGGATACTTTGGCATGCAGACTGAACCAGCCCAGGATCAAACCGCTAACCTTCCAATTAGCAGATGACCTGCACTACCTCCTGAGCTACTGTACAGCCACCACGAAACACATAAAAATGCTAGGACTAAGGCCACAATGGATTTTCCCCTGACATAACCAAAAATTAGTCTTCAGAAATGTCTCAAGACTGTTTGAGTGTTGTTAGAGTTTAATAATGACTGAATGTTTGACATAACTGTACAATTTAAAACCTGTTAGAAATGAAATCACAATTGAAATGTGTTTATTATTTTTAAACACCTGACTATTTGTATTTACATTTAGCATTTCCATGTTTACTTGTTTAGATGTTCACACAGTCACCTTTCAGAATGGTTCAAACCATCTGAATCCATTTACCTCGGACTTTCTAACTAATTGGTACGTTCAGTCACGTGAGCCAGAACAAGGAAGTTGTGTAGCAAGAGAAAAGATGCTGCGTACCAAAGCTGTCTCCATCCCACTGTTTGTTTTGAGTGACCCGCTGCCACATGACAAACCCTCATGCACTGCAGTTATTAAGTCATGACGCCTCCTGGAGGTTGTGTTTATATCCCCGTTTTGACCTTCTCTGCTCTTGTTGTTAGTCTTTGTGTTTTATTAGCTTAAGAGAACCCTCATGCTTATGAATAGCAAATACTTATGAACAAAATGTTAGAGAAATGTTTGGGGTATGGTTTTGTTCTGATGAGACAAAGTAAATCAAAAAGATGGAGATTATCCTCAGGGTTGGAGAAAGGCCAGCAGCTTTTGCGTTATTCTGCCATGACGCTCACTTTACACAGAGCATTACACAGACACAACACCTACACAAGAACAGTCCTTCATACTTTATAATAATTGACAATGACTCTGAGCAAACATAGAGTCAGCTGTCTCCATAGTCTAACTTGCATCACTATTTAAAACTGACTACCCCTCTACAACGTGTAACCCCTTCAGTCACCGCATACACAATTTTGTGTATTTTTCTGTCGTTATATATTGTGTTGCTACTAACACAGCTAACACACTACTCCAATAAACAAAGAATGAACCACGAGGTCATACACCACAGCAACACGGCATCAATATCTGCTTTTTCCATGTCTCTTGGGTCATTCCACTGAAAATCAGGTGATTTTTATTTCTTTTGTGTACAATAACTTTACCATATCCACTGAAGCTGCGAAAAAAGTTATCTTCACATTTTCCACATTACAGGCTTCTGAAGCATGCAGGGGTGGTTTGCAATTTCTTGCTTTTTAAGTCATCTAATTTTTCCAGGATTTTTTGATCTCTCGTAGCTTCTTAAGAAGAGGAGCTAGCCACATGAAATTTCTGTGAGAGTTCCCTTTACTGTTGAACTGAAAGGCACTTTTTCTGTATTTCTCCAATGAATTTTCTGAAAACAGATATAACATATACTGTAAGGTGCTGATTCTTGTTTCTGTTGCTGTGCATCACAGACATTAAATTGGTGGAGTTTTACTATTGAAACTGTTATGCTTATCCTCAAGGTTGGGCATATAAAAAAGTGTGAGTGAATGGTAAAGGGTCAAAATTTAGCTTCATTAGATAAGCTCAAGTGCTTGTATAAATAAAAAGAAGAAGAAGGAGCAGAAGATATAACTGATTTTGAGGGGATCCAGTGAAAAATTTACCAATTTTCTGTGGGATGACCCCGCTGCCTTTGTTCAGTGCTCATAATCTGCATTGTCCATAAACAACCACTGACATTATGGCCACACACAGAAATGAAACTGTAAAGGAACCTATGTCCAGTCCCTTTATCTTTGAAAATACTGGAGACAGTTTCCTCTTCTTTAATAAAAAACAAAAAATAACACACCCACTGAGATATGAATGGCGCTGGATGTACTGCTGTGGAGATTCTTGTTAAATTTCCTTTGTTCTTCTGAAGTGACTGATAACACTTACCTGCAATAAAAGAGAAAAAAATCTTTATTTTAATCAATAAGTAATGGTCATTTAGCTTCAGTAATGCTGTCATTTACATAAAATGACTTTTAGAGAGAAAATTGTTGAATATCCGTCATCTGAACTCGGCATGGTAGCTTGGTTATTGCAGAGATTTTTTTTTTAGCCAGAAAATGAAGACACTCATTTCTGTCATTGAATATATATCCTGCTTTAAAAAAAAAAAAAAAAAAAAACTCTTTGAGGTAAAGGACAAACACAGAAAGTCATCTCACAAAAAACAGAGCCAATAAGCCAACAGAGGCATTTTCACCAAAAAGTATTATATTAAAGCACAAATTTTCTCTACTGTGCGTGCTAATTATTACATAGCAGTCACCCATGTCTGAAATCACAATTAAAACTGAATTTCAAAGAAAGAGACAGATCCATGTAGTAGTGTAGAGAGTTTAAATTTACAGAGCAAACTATATAATAGTGGCAGATTTATAAATGGGCACTCCCGTCTCTGTTTTGATTCCCGTTTATGTTGCAGTCAGATACCACACTGACACAAGCCAATCAATGGCAAGATCATTTTGAAAGTATTAGCTACAGCCTTTCAACTCAAATTAAACCTGCTGCCAAACTATCAAGTATGATAAAAGAGTACTTAAGCAATGTTCTTGTGTTTGTCTCACTCTCTTAGTACATCGTAGTGGATGCTTAATTTGAAATATCAATATATTGAAAAAAAAATCAGGAAGAGTCACATAAGAAGGAGTCACAAATGATGATTCAAATATTATTTTAAAAAGTCCATCAGAAAATTCACAACTCACAATTGTTTTTTGCCTAATACATATAATCATATAGACTGAGGCTTTCATATATGATCGTAAGGTAGGTAATTTTTGTGTTTGTTTCTTTGTTTGTTTAGCTTGGTTTGTGGAAAATAAACAGAAGAAAACCCTCAAATGCATCAAGACAGTCCTATACTTACTTATACTGTGCAACAATACTGAGATACCGCTTTTCTTTGTATTCGGGTAAAAATGGGAAACAGGTGCAATGATTTACTGGAACATGTGCAAACATGGATGGAAATACAGAATCTAAGGCAAAAATAACTGACATACAGTTCTAAAAAGCTTCAAAGTCAATATTTGGTATGACCAGCTTTCTTCTTCAACACAGCCTGAACTCTCTTAGGCAGCTGTTTTGTCACCTCTTTAAATAGTCTTCTGGAATAGTTGTCCAGTGTTTTCTTTGGATGTTGGCAGCATTTTGCTCCATTCTCTATAACACTGAGGTCGGGGCCTTCCAGGCCAATCAATGACGGGTGTTTTTCTATCCCGGTATGCTTTTACTGCATTGGCAGTGTGTTTGGGATCATTGTCCTGCTAAAAACTTAAACCTATGCTGCTAATTAGATGTTTTCCACTTTTCTGCATTCATAAATCTGTCAATTTTGACAAGATCCCAAACACCACTGGTTGAAAGGCAGTGCCAAACCATGATAGCGCCTTCACTGTGCTTTAAAGATGGCTGTACACACTCACTGTTGTACCTCTCTCCTGATCTCCTCTGCGCATGATGACAGTAATTTGAACAAAAAATTTCATATTTCTGTTTAAGGTCTTTGCTGAATTTTTTTGATTGTTTTTTGTAGACCTGACACTTCTTCTTTTGGCCTCTTTTGTCCAGTTATAAGTCACACACTGCACACTGTTCTGAGATCTGCCAGCTTTTCAGCTAATAGCTCACAGGGAATCACCTTGGTGGTGCAAAAATACTATTTTGTGCCTGTCACTCTGTGTGGCATTTGTTCTAGAATCAACAAATTATGCAAACAAATTGACTTTTGTGACAGGCTGCTAACAAAAGCCTCTTCTCTACTAGCAAATACTCACCTCAACTCCACTCGACTCTACTCGGTTTTTAGGTTTAGGTAGTACCTTGTACCAGGTCCTGTTTAGTCAGCTGGGGACTGCATGCCACTGATTGATCAAGGAGTGACATCACTGGATGAGTCATCACAAACCCGGAAGGAGGGAAATGGCTACACATGTATTATACTGCCTTATAACATGTTCTCCATTGTTGTGTTTGTCTCATGTACAATAAAGAAAAAAAGAAGAAAAAAAAGGAAAGAAAAGACCATAAACACAAATTAACAGTTTCGACAACCTGACTGTTTCAAAAATTGCCATGAGACTGCACTTGTTCTGTTCACACTGCTGAAAATGCACAACAATAATAGTTATTATTGTTCTTGCTCCATGTCAGTCAATAGTCAAATTAGATAAAGTTGGAACTTTAAAATGAGTTCCTTCTATGGCAGAGCAGCTTTTTTAAGGTAAAGCCAAAAAGAACATCTGTCACCATATTGGAGGAAGATAAATGACTAATCACAGAAGAAGAAGTGTATAATAATAAAAGTGTAAACATAGCAAAGATTGAATTTTTTTCCCAGTAACCTGATGAACTGAGACCTTTCACCCACACAACTAAAGGACAGACACATATTATCTGACAGGGTCAGCAGACCTCACACTTCTCTCACACCTCCTTCAGCTTCATTCACCTCCCTAAAAGCCTCATTTCATCTTCATCTTCCTCATGTCTTTTTCTCTGAGAGGAGAAACACTCATACCACCGCCTCATCTCATTTTCTCTCCTTTGCTCCTATACTGACCTTTTCAAACCTCTGCCAAGAATGCAGCTTTTATTACTGTGACTCTGAAAAGAAGACTTTTCCACTAACAGTGAGAAGTGTGAGAAGTGAGAAGACTTTATTAGACAAAATCAATAAAATGTATTGTCATATTACAGATTACACTTGCAATAAACTGACACAGACAGCTATTACTATACAGGATACATACATTGCCTGTTTTGATTGATTGTTTTGCTAAAAAAAAAAAAAGATGGCAAAGAAGATATTCATCTTCACCAAATTTATTATATTACTGGCATAACCCAACATCTTGTTCTGGACCAAAACAGATCAACTAACATCATCTGTGTCTTTGAAATCTCTGAAGAAAATGTTTCACACTAAAACGCAATGATAGGAAAGAAAAGGCAGCTATTTGCCAAATCTAATATATATTAATAACATATGTCACAATTTGACCTTTTTCACAACTAATTTCATGACAGGCTTGAGAAGGAAATGCTCAGACTGGCTGTTATGTCTGCATTTCTGCACCCCAATGGCCAGTTCTCATGAGTCTGCCTGCCTAACCAGCAGGCCTTCTGACTCAAGTTATTAGAGAAAATACACACACAAGTCCAAAAAATAAAAAATAAAATAAACAATAAACTGAAGATTTCCAGCTATTCAAACAGAAATGATCAGGTTTATGTGTGTTTAGCCCTCAGGGAGGAAGCATGGAGAATGTTAGATGAGTACAGCAAAATAAATGACAGTGAGCACAAAGATTGTCTTTATATGTGCCCTACTGTCTATTTAGATCTGTTACTCTGAGTGATTATCCACTTCTGTACTTGTACTGTATCTGATTTACAGTGTAAGATTCTTAAATCTCTGTTACTGTCTTTGTGCTTCTCTGATCTTAACTTTGCAGCCGATTTTGGCTCATTGCTGACCCTGGCCTCTCATAGCATGCTCCTCCTTGTCCGTTACAATTGCTAGGGGCCTTAAAACTAGTTCAATAGTAAAAATCTTGTCTACCAGTTTACTAACTTCAGGAGCTCATCCAGAGTGTGTTTGTGGCTGTGTAGATCTGTTGTCAGAGCACTGTGTTATGTTTCTCTCTCATTACCTCCTGCTTGTAGTTTGTTAACCTCTTTGTGGGCAGGATCCACTCCTGGAGCCTATCCTGACTCTCCCAGCACGACACATAACATCCAAACAAACAAAAAAAACTTAATGACACTCAACCTATGGAGAAACAAAATTGTGTTTGTAGACCTACTGCAACATTGGATACAAATCTGCCACACAAAAACAAGACAGCAAGAAGAACCACTCTTCTTTCTCTGTTCAAGTCAGAGACACATGTAAAGATGTGCGGAGGAGCCACAGAGATGGGAATTTTCATCCATTTTAGTTAAGAGAGAAATAAGGTGGTGATTCCATATAAAGTCAAATCTGAGTTAATTTCACAGCTGAACCCCCGAGAATGAGCAGATTTTATACCAAATGAAGGCATGCAAGTTTTTGCCTTTATACTATGAAAGGTGTTTCGGTTAAAAGCTCTTGAACTGCACAGGGATACTTTTTAAGTCGCCTATTTTCTTTTTGTCTCCATAACTTTTTAACTATAGGAGATAGCCACATGAAATTTTCAGGAGATATTTCAAACAACAAAGGAAACTGTCCCTGCAGAATGTGAACGTAGTTGAAAAAAAACCTCACATTTATGAATCTTTAGTGAGGATTCATCAGTCACCTCTCCCCATGGGTGCTTCTGTCTTTGACAGAGTGTCTCTAGAACAGTTCAATGCAAAATATTACTTTGCCTTTCAGTGCAGGCCCCACTTTGTCATTTTTCATTATGTTTTTCAGGAAAAAAAAAATCATTAGGATAGTTAAGATTTTATTATTTGGTTGTTCTTTTTTTTAAATTGCTTAACAAGAATGGGTTACTCTGCAGGACAATGTTAGCCAAGCAAAGTGTGTAATTACCATTTCAAACATCATGACTGTCTTGGCTTTAATCTAAAAACAGATTTTTTTTTGTGTGTGGGGGGGGGGGTTTGTCCATGTGTGTTTGGGGGTGTTAAGAGCATGCAGAATGATTGAGGGTCATGAATTAAACAGATATCAGTTTAGGTAAATGGGAAGTTATGCTTGGCTTGAGGTATAGCTGTAATAGTCTGGTGTCTCTCCCATCATTTTCTTCTTCATCATTGTCCTCTTTCAGCTGCTCCCTTTAGGGGTCACCACAACGGATCATCTGTCTCTATCTCACACTACCGCTAGCATAGAAAGTCATCACAATTTCTGCTTTCCTCCAAAGTATATCCATCTTCTATCTCAGTGGAGAATTTTTTTTTGGAGAGATGTTGAACAGACATGTTAATAAACCACACTCTCCACCTCCATCATTGCAACATCAAATGAGAATTTTTTTTTTTTTTTAAGACAAAGTGCTGACAGTGCTGAAGGCAGCTGTATATTAGCTTTCATGACTTTAATGGCTCTCAAGGCAGCCTTTACAATGTAAAAGGGGAAAAGATACAGCATTCAGCCTCCATCAGAATAATTCTACTGCATCAGCGACGCTGTGACTCAGCAAACCAAGGACACACTGCCAGAGCTGCTGACACAAAAGTTATTAGCAAAAACTACAACGTCATCGAGAAATAAATCAGCTAAAAAAAAAAAAATCAGACAACTAAATCTTTCTGGTCCCGCCAGTGTAATCCAACACATAGCTTAATGCAGAAACATCAGCAACTTCAACCACCGTGAATCACATCAGGTCCTTTTATCAAGTGTTAAAAACAAAGACCCCATTCCTCTACAACCATAAAATATGGAGCTACAGAACATTTTCACATGACCAAAAATAGCAGGTCCTTGCGTAAGTGAGACATTTATATTTATATTTGCAGTGGATAATGGTTTAGCTTGACTCTGTATATTATAAGAGCACAGTTTTGTAGATACAAAGAAAACAAGTGTTGTCATTTGAGTGTCACACTGTTCCGTATGCTAGGTGGTAGCAAATGGTATGCAGCTGTTTCATTAATATGCAAATTTCAGCAAGCAAGTCTATATATCAGATGTTAAATCTCCTGCATATTTCTTTATTCCAGCATAATTACTGATTTCTGATTTCTACAGTTAAACTTATTCATATTTAGAACAAACTAAAAGAGACCTGATTGAAGTGGTTCAGACCCAGAGCTCGCTTAAAAAATGCAAATTTATCTCACAAGGGACGTTTGGTTTTGACACCATGTTCACTTTAGCCAACTTCTCCCAACAAAAGAGATTCTTGCCCTGAAAGATGCTGACTTAGCAACTACCAGCATGTCCAGCAAAGTTGGACAAGAGGATCGAAAGAGTTGTGCTTTAATTTTACTATAAAAACACATGCTCTGATATTTAAAAGGGATCGTCATTGAGTTTTTAAGCTTAATAATTCAGCTTTTCAGTAATTTTTCAGTAATTCATAGTCCTGAATCAGCAGGGGACGTGAATTAGACACTGTAGAAAGCCAACCCAAAGATAGAGCTGGTTGATAAATTCAGGCTTTCTGGCAAATCAGTTTAGTGATGCTAAGTGTAGAGTGGAACCTTTTAACCTAATTAAAATGTCCCAATCACTCATTTACCAGACTTACCACCCAGACTCATATGACGGCACTACGCTCTGCTTTCTGCTTGTACCCTACATGCATTTCCTCTCTGCAGGAGCTCGAGTGGTCTGCTAATGGAGCTGAAGAGAAGAAAGTGATTAACAGTGTGTAGGGTAAGGCTTGTGTTTTCCAGCTCCTAATGGAACCAGTAAATATCAAGATAAAAGAGCATTTCTCATGTGGAGAAGCTGCAAATGCTTTCTATGAACACTGATGTTGGAATATGCCAGATCGTTAAGCAATCAAACCTTATCCCATGAAGGAAAAGACGTGGAAAGAGCCTCCATTGAAAGGAAAATCTGGCTTTTGCTGTTACTTTTTGGTGTTGTTTCTTATGGAAATCTTTCTAAGCAGACTACTGACTCATAAAGGAAAAAGACTCAGTTGACCCACTTGATATAGAATAACTACACTGTACTCAAACACAATTAGTTAGAGATACACATAGCACATTACCACAGTTCCACATTATACCAGAAACTTCCTTTAGGGTGGACATTGCAGTTAAAGAGAAAGGAGACAACAAGGGCAAGAGGAGGCTAGAGGACACAAGAGTTGGTTAACTGGTTTTAATAATGATTTTCCCTCTGTTGTGCCTTCAAGCCAGGCAGTCAGCATAGTCACTTCAATATATATCCAGCTGGGGAGATTAATAACTTTATTCAAATGTTCAGCCTCAAGTGGGGGAATTGGTTTGCAAAAATAAACAGACACAACATCAAAAACACATGTGTGCGTGCACACACACACACACACACACACACACACACACACAAACAAAACAGCTGAAATGACCACACAAGTGGCAGAAAACAACAGCAAATTCTCCTTTAGCAATTCAAAGTCAAACTGAAAGTCACTTTATTCATGAAACATTTAAGGCATTTCATGAGTCATTTTAGACACTCGGGTAAAAACATCCATTATGTCCATGTATTCCAGCAAATTATCTTTACAATAAGTCAAACATCTGAATTCAGTCAAACTAGTGATAATAGCAACCACAGGTGGCATATTGAGATCGTGGCAGGCCACAATGGGAAAGAAACGATCCATATTTAAGTAAACTGTGAACAAGTAAAAATCTATATTGGGGAAATATGAATAAAAGAACTTGTTTCACTTCTGATTTACTGATTCGATACTGATTGATAGAATTACTGATGAAATTGTAAGAACTATATCTTGTTTGTGGCAAACGGTCATTAATTTACAATGAAAGGTTTTTTTGAAGGGTTGACCTTGTTTACACAGACATTTGTCGAACGTGATAGACTGGAGTTGGAGAAATATTTTCTTTCACTGGCCCTTGCTCATTACAGGGACTAACTAAGATTAAGACTATTCATCATTTAAAGCTGTTTTCAATCATGGTCTGGGTGGAAAGTAGACCTCTAGATTTTCCCTTTGGCTACATTTCCATGCTTTAAAAACAACCTGAGCCTGTGCTGGGAGACTTTGGCCTATCCTATGGCTTTTCAGAGACATTATGCTCCTATTTTCTGTTCTGCAGATGCACATGCATGTCCCTTTGGATGGTGGAACAGCCTTATTCAATGCAGTAAAGCACTGACAACAACTACTAAACACGAGAAATAGTAGTTCATCAAAAAATAAGTCTAACACATGAAAACATGAGAGCATCGGTTTGCTCAGAATTACCTCATTCTTTTCACAGTTAGAGTAACAGTGAACAGAAAATTCTGTCTTTTGAAGATCACATTTGACATGAAGTATTTTATCTCATATCACAAGAGAAAAACCTCTTTAAGTAAGTTTCACTTTGATAAAAAAAAAAAATTACCAGACAAACTAAAGCTTGACACTAGTTTTCTAAACAGATATGAAAACATAAGTTGCATAATTGTAATAGAGTCAGTTAGTCACAGTAGGTTCTAAATTTTATTTTGCAAATTTCACCACTGCAGGCAATAGCAACATATATTTAAATTAAAGTGGGGAAAAAAGCACAGCATCACAAAACATTAACATTTAAATACACATTGTACAGTAGCGTAGACCTCAATCTAGCGGCATGTTGGATGATGTTGGATGAGAAGGTCTGCCTCGCAGTCTCCGCTTTAATTCATCCCAAAGGTGTTCTATCAGGTTGAGGTCAGGACTCTATGCAGGCCAGTCAAGTTCTTCCACACCAAACTGGCTCATCCATGTCTTTGTGGACTTTGCTTTGTTCACTGGTGTGCGGTCATGTTGGAACAGGAAGGGGCCATTCCCAAACTGTTCCCACAAGGTTGGGAGCATGAAAATGTCCAAAATGTCTTGGTACTGTATGCTGAAGCATTAAGAGTTCCTTTCAGTGGAACTAAGGGGCTGAGCCCAACTCCTGAAAAACAACCCCACACCATAATCCCCCCCTCCACCAAACTTAGTACTGTTCTTCTGGCAACCGCCAAACCTAGACTCATGCATTGGGTTGCCAGATGGTTTGATTCATCACTCCACAGAACACGTCACCACTCCTCTAGAGTGGTGATGTAAGGCTTAGATGCAGCTACTTGGTCATGGAAACTGTTTCCATGAAGCTCTCTACACACTGTTCTTGAGCTAGTCTGAAGGCCACATGAAGTTTGGAGGTCTGCAGTTGGTGACCTCTGCGCACTCTGCTGATCATTCTCTGGGATTTTACATGGCCTACCACTTTGTGGCTGAGTTGCTGTCATTCCCAATCACTTCTACTTTATTATAATACCACTAACAACTGGTTGTGGAATATTTAATAACGAGGAAATTTTATGACTGGACTTGTTGCACAGGTGGCATCCTATCACGGTACCACACTGGAATTCACTGAGCTCCTGAGAGCTTTCACACATCTTCGTAGAAGCAGTCTGCATGCCTAGGTGCTTGGTTTTAAACACCTGCAGCCGTGGAAGTGATTGAATTCAATGAATTGGATGGATGATGAATTCTTTTGGCAATGTAGTGTATCTATGTTTTTTTTCCTGACCAAATGTATTGCTTTATTAATAATGACAACTTGTTATGCATAAAACCTGAATGTAGTCATATTTTTGTTTTGTTTTTTGTGTACCTTATTAAATAAATATGCTGTGATCACACTCTCTTCTCACTATTTTTTTTTCCTCAGGCATTCTTCCATAATAATCACAAACATTAAGGCTTTTGGTGCTTTCAGTAACATATAAGGGTGAAATAACTTCCATGTTTAGGAAATCATCAAAGAAAGTGTAAACATTTTCTTAAACCAACCATACTTATTTCTGTTTGGTAGTCTGTGTCCGCAGAGATGCTGCCTACAGCTTAGATTTCACGTTTCTAATGTTTGTGAGCATTTTTGCTTGTTCACTCATCTCCTACTGAATGCTGACGATGTGTGGTGATGTGATGATTATGCTGTACTCACACGGTTGAGCTAAACTACTCAGATGGATAGTAGGTTGTTTTACATCAAATCATTTATTTACACTGTGACTGCATTTGCTTTGCTGTGCTGTGCTTAGCTTGTGATGCACTTTGTCTTCACGCATACAACACAGCAGCAACCGTCAGTCAGTTGAGACAAAGCTAGCTGTGCTGCAGCTCAGGGATCCAACAAAGAAAGCCAAACTGTCAGAGGCAGCAGTAGGATGACATATTCTGACACACACACGCACGCACACATGCACATAGCAGCATCCTGCCGTGTCTGCTAGCTTCAGTTTGTCTCAGTACATTTCAGAGCTAAGAGCACCGTTGAACATCAATGAGTGTGTGTCTTGTAGTCTTGCAGTGTTGGGCTGGCTCCACAGGATGCCAATTATCAGCCAGAGGAAGGTTACGTATGTGTTTCCATGTGTGCCTCCCATTTAATTGTGAAATTGACACTCAAATATATTTGCATGACCTTCTAAGGCACCAGCATGTGCTGGGATGGGTGCATTTAAAGTGATCTCAGAATAATGCAAGAGCATAAGGTTTTTTAAGACCAGGAAAATATATTGAAATAATTGATAAAAATCTAATGAGCATCTTTTGGGTTTTCAGATGTGTTTATAGCAATTAATTAATCACCATCTTTTTTCTTTTTTTTTTTGGTCAGATTGAAGGAAGGAGCAGTTTTGTTCTTACCAACCCGTGAATGTTAGTAATTCAGAATCATACTAAATAAATACGCCTGCCCTCACTACCTACAGTCTATATAACATTTCCTTATATATCCCTTATGTATCCCTTATATATATATATATATATATATATATATATATATATATATATATATATATATATATATATAATGGAACACATTTACGTTTTAACTCAGGGTGAAATAGGGGAGGCAGCTTTGATGTTGTGGGATCTGCACTGCCAAAGCAAAAATAAACAAACAAATCAAAACATCAGAAGAAAATAAATCAAAAGTGTCAGAGAAGGAATCACACAGCTGCTACTAATATTACTTTACTCACCTTTTTTATTTTTATTTTTTTAATTATCTTTACTTTTTGATGGATTGTGTACATCACATAGAGTGCAGAGAGAGAAAGAACTAAAGGATCAGTATTTTCATCTGTGCCTCCAGTTCTATAATCAAATGAAACCTCAGTTTGTTTTTGCTTTTAGATGTGGGATTACTGAATTGTTTAGCAGACATAGAAAATACTGGTAAATGAAATGTGTCTGACGTAGTCAGGAAACAAGCAAGTCTGCAGAGACTCAACAGGGGTTTCTTCCAGAGTATGAACATGATCACACCCTACAAATTTAACCTTAAGAAAGGCTCCAGATCTGTAGGTCTATTTTTTTTCCCACCTCATTACCTTTGTGTTGAAGTCTTAATGACTTCAGCCACATTGACTGCATATGGGATGTATGTCAGTAACCCTGACAACTCAATGACATACTTTTAATAACTAACAGAAGAAAAGCGATGTGTCAAATGTCAGATCTGTTCAGAAGAAGTTGGCAGTGTAATCAAGTGTCAAAAGTTATTTTGAGACTGATCTACCTTTGTGTGTGTGTGTGTGTGTGTGTGTGTGTTCTGCCCCACAAAAGCTATATTCTTTCATGTTGGCAATCCTGCGGGTGTTCTGTTCTTTGCCTTAAAATAAAAAGAAAGGAAGACAAAAACAGCCTTATAACACTGATGTGGAAATACACAAGCATACTCCATCCACCCATAGCTACACATGCTTCTTGACTTGGATGCCCACAAAAGGCCACAACCTATTGCTGCTAACAATGGATGAGTGGTGGTGATTAACTCTGGGCAGTTTGCTAGTCCATTGCAAAACGTTATGTAACACAATGAATAGGATGTGTCGCAGATTGCTGGAAGAATGTTGTAACCATAATGGATATTTACTTCATACAGGCAATGGCACTCAAGAAGATTAAAGATTAAAAAGAATGGCACACTGACTTCTTCTCTTCTTACTCCTCCTCTGACTCTTTTTGAGGAGGACAGTGTTTACTACAAATCTGACGCACCACAGCAGAAACATTTTTTAACTTTTTTAAACAGCAAACACAATCCTGTATCAGACCTCAAGGATGTTACCATGCAGTCTGAGAGTGAGAGGATGCAAAGTGGAGGCCATTGTTTATTTATATTGTGACACATTCTGGTTATAGATAGTGTTACTGAAACCATAGCTGCAGTGCATGAATGAATGTGCGAGTGTTAATTTTAGAAAAAGGTGAATAGATGACCTTTACTCAACATTAAACTTGAATGAACAACACAAGGAAATTAAAAACTTGTCACGAGTTTCACTTTTGTCTATAGTGCAGCTCCTGAGTTATAGGAATGACTGCTTGGCTGGGCGTTCATTTTCTTTTTTCATTGCTATGTCCCACTTGTGTATGTGACAAAATACACTCACTGTATGAGCAAGATATTTTTTGATGGATTTTGCTGGCCTCTAGCACTATGAAAAAAACTGTACCTAATGTTCCTGCATTTGTTTTTCTCTTCTTTTTTTTTTTTACAAATGTCTTGTTAGATTTATGTCACTGTTTTTTTTTTTAATTCATTGTTTTACCTGAAGGAAAGGCACTAAGTTACTTTTTATATGTATTGCTGCCAACTTAGTCCCTTACTGGCTGATAACTTAGTTATTGTACCTTCATAGAAACTGTGTAAATATACAAGAAAATATAAGTACAATATAGAAATGTAAGTACTTTGTGATTTGCATTTTATGGGTGCTGCACTGCATCCAGCAGTTTCTCGCACTCAGTTCAGCTGCATTTAAGCCACAAACACTGACACAAAGTTACAAATAAGAAGTGTAGAGGCACTGTAGAAAATAAAAACAAAGGAAAGTTTGGAGTTTTTTAGCTGAAACTTGTGGGGATCTGTGAGACAGTAGCTCATTAAAATGGAGTATACTAATGGAGCTTTGAAGACGAGGTCAGTAAATAAAATCTGCATGTGCGTTTTTGTCTCTTTATGCAGCAATCAACAATAACTTACTCTGAAATGCATGCCGCAGTTTTCCAAGTTATCTCTCAACTGGATATATGAAAGCTGTTTACTTGCTTTAAAAACCAGCTTTGGGTAGCCAAATGCTCCTTAACCTGATATATGATAAAGGTGCAACACATCAGTGCACAGTGTTGTGCTTGCGCTTTCTTTCTCATGTAGAATGCAGACCTGCTGCTCCTGTAGCAGACGATTTATTGGTTGTGGGAAGTACAGTGCCTTGCGAAAGTATTCGGCCCCCTTGAACTTTTCAACCTTTTGCCACATTTCAGGCTTCAAACATAAAGATATAAAATTTGAATTTTTTGTGAAGAAACAACAACAAGTGGGACACAATCGTGAAGTGGAATGAAATTTATTGGATGTGTCAAACTTTTTTAACAAATAAAAAACTGAAAAGTGGGGCGTGCAATATTATTCGGCCCCCTTGCATTAATACTTTGTAGCGCCACCTTTTGCTGCAATTACAGCAAAAGGTGGGTCTCTTGGGGTATGTCTCTATCAGTTTTGCACATCGAGAGACTGAAATTCTTGCCCATTCTTCCTTGCAAAACAGCTCGAGCTCAGTGAGGTTGGATGGAGAGCGTTTGTGAACAGCAGTCTTCCGCTCTTTCCACAGATTCTCCATTGGATTCAGGTCTGGACTTTGACTTGGCCATTCCAACACCTGGATACGTTTATTTGTGAACCATTCCATTGTAGATTTGGCTTTATGTTTTGGATCATTGTCTTGTTGGAAGATAAATCTCCGTCCTAGTCTCAGGTCTCTTGCAGACTCCAACAGGTTTTCTTCCAGAATGCTCCTGTATTTGGCCCCATCCATCTTCCCAGCAATTTTGACCATCTTCCCTGTCCCTGCTAACGAAAAGCAGGCCCAAACCATGATGCTGATGCCACCATGATGTTTGACAGTGGGGATGGTGTGTTCAGGGTGATGAGCTGTGTTGCTTTTACGCCAAACATATTGTTTTGCATTTTGGCCAAACAGTTGGATTTTGGTTTCATCTGACCAGAGCACCTTCTTCCACATGTTTGGTGTGTCTCCCAGGTGGCTTGTGGCAAACTTTAAACGAGACTTTTTATGGATATCTTTGAGAAATGGCTTTCTTCTTGCCACTCTTCCATGAAGGCCAGATTTGTGCAGCGTACGACTGATTGTTGTCCTATGGAGAGACTCTCCCACCTCAGCTGTAGATCTCTGCAGTTCATCCAGAGTGATCATGGGCCTCTTGGCTGCATCTCTGATCAGTCTTCTCCTTGTTTGAGATGAAAGTTTAGAGGGACGGCCGGGTCTTGGTAGATTTGCAGTGGTCTGATACTCCTTCCATTTCAATATGATTGCTTGCACAGTGCTCCTTGAGATGTTTAAAGCTTGGGAAATCTTTTTGTATCCAAATCCGGCTTTAAACTTCTCCACAACAGTATCTCGGACCTGCCTGGTGTGTTCCTTGGTCTTCATGATGCTCTCTGCACTTGGAACAGAACCCTGAGACTATCACAGAGCAGGTGCATTTATACGGAGACTTGATTACACACAGGTGGATTCTATTTATCATCATCAGTCATTTGGGACAATATTGGATCATTCAGAGATCCTCACTGAACTTCTGGAGTCAGTTTGCTGCACTGAAAGTAAAGGGGCCGAATAATATTGCACGCCCCACTTTTCACTTTTTTATTTGTTAAAAACGTTTGACACATCCAATAAATTTCATTCCACTTCACGATTGTGTCCCACTTGTTGATTCTTCACAAAAAATTCAAATTTTATATCTTTATGTTTGAAGCCTGAAATTTGGCAAAAGGTTGAAAAGTTCAAGGGGGCCGAATACTTTCGCAAGGCACTGTATATAGCAGGGGAACAAAGATAATCATAAACAGCCATTTTTCTTCAGTGTTCTCTGTAATGTGGAGGTGGATAATGACTGTCATCCTAACCCTGTAATGCTCACACAGATAAGCAAAGACACTTTGACCCTCACAGGGGTAGCTGAGGGATTTCCTATTGTGCAATTTATTCTACTGTTATTCTTCACTCCGTTTCTCTCCATACACCTGTTACAGGCAGTTTGATGGTTGATGTAGAGGGGGGATCATCAATCATTTACATTTTTAAACAGGTGTTCATAAAAGTGTGTTATCTGGAGGAACCTAAGAATATTTCAGAGCTTACTGTGCATGATTGAGCAAAAAAAAGCCCCAACTGTGGATGATTTGAATGCAACAGTTTTTACATGGCATGTTATCACATCCCTTGGTACTCTTCGGCATCTCTCGGACCTTGCTTCTAACAACACGGGCCAGGCTGAAATTTTTTCTGGCTAGAACCCTGATAAGCTCTCCAGTGTTACCGGACACAGTCATGCAAGAATTTGCAACATCTATTCACAATGAGAAAACCTGATGCCAGTTACCTACATAATTAGCAGTTCCTCTTCAGCGTCCTATTACGTATAAATTTGGGAAAACAAACACACAAAAAGTAAGGCTAGCACAAATTATTTATTTAATTATGCAAATATCACACAACAGCAAAAATAGCTTTAAGATCCAGTCTGTGCAAACTCATTGAAAGTCAAACCATCTGAATAGTCAATGTCCAACTGAAGCTGAATAAAATCAGCACAGTATGTTTCCATTCATCACTTTCTCAACAGAGATGCAGTTACACAAGATACACCAATCATTTTCAACCCCTCTCTTTTAGGCAAACACACAGCATGACATGGAAATTTCCAATCCACAATGCAGAACAGACAGGAGCCAGGCTTTTCACTGAGAATTATGACCACAGAAAAAAAAAAATTACTTCCTTCATTAAAGGAAGATGATGCAGGATCATTCTCCTTCCGTGCCATTCTCAGGGTTGTCACATCCAGATGTTATCTGAGATTTTACTGTCATAAAACAAATTCATACGTACTTATTACTGCATAGTACTGTAGAAGTATTACATGTAATCTGACTTGAAACCTCCCTTAGCTCCCGGCATGAAGCACATGTAGCACACTGGGCACTGATCACAGTCAAACCAAAATTAGAAGTGACTTCTTTTTACAGACACACTTAAACACTAAACAGCTCTGATTAGGGGTAAACAGTACAGCAAGGCTTCATGCTACTGACAGACAGCAATATCAAGACAGCTTGTAGTCATTAAAATGTCTACTAGTGCAAACTGACAGCATAAAATAGAGAAGCAACCACATTTGACAAGTGCTTGGTATACCTACTCGCAAATATTCAGCAGCACATGTAGTAACGCACAAGGTCAAAGTCGAAATCCCTTGTCCGTCTTTAATTTCACTGACAAGAAAATAAATTTTTTATTGTTTCTGGAGGGGTTTTGTGTCTGTGTGTGTTTTGCCTATATAAAACATCACATCCACACTGAGGACTCCTGACTGGCCTCTGGATTGTAGTCACAAGTTTTTGACCATGCTTGTATGTACACATATGATAAATCCTCCATTTTTCTTTCTATCATACACACAAACATGCACAATGTGAGTGTTATTGCATGGCTGATAACCCAGCACGACAGAAATCACTGTGAGAGGCGAATTTTCAGACGTCTCTGTTTGCCGCTTCTCCTGCACATCAACTTTAAATGGAAGAGTTGCACTCATAACATGACTGCTATAAAACTGGAGCAGCAGTTTCACATACACTGTCATTAACACATAGTTTTCATAATAAGATGACTCATATTAAGGTTTACACTTTCTCTAACAAGTAAAAGTTATCTGTATTCAATTCCAACAATAACTTGCCTCTGTGGGGAGAGCTCAGTGAATACATTTAATGGACGAATGCTTCTGAATATTATTCAGTCAGGTTACTGAAATTATTCCCATGACACTGAGCTAAACTGCTCTTTTCTGCAATGTATTTGTCTATAAAATGATCAAGACTTGCAGAACAAACACACACACACAAAAAGAAGAGTTTTTTGTTTTAAAGCTAAAAAAGAAATCAATTCAAAATTACAAACATTTCAAACTTTTTAATATTCTTGTCACAATGAAACTCTAATGCCCTCAGTTAACTGTCATGTAATTAACCTAGACAGCAAGCTAAACATTAATGGATTCAGATGAGACGCTGTGACGTGGTCTTTTGGCCTTTACTGAGACCCATTTTTACTATACAACTGTAACAAAAAGAGAATCGAGGATATACATATGAGGTTTGTCATAACACAAATTCACATCCACAAACATACTGTCACAATGTCACAAGTCATTACACAAATAAACTAATAAACAAACACATTCACATGCCCTTTAGCCAAGACTAGCATAGACAGAACTAAAGGCTAGTAGCATTAGCTTGTTCTGACTTAACCTAGGAAACTGGTCAATAAGCAGAATGATAAAAGAAACTACAATCAAACAGACATAAGACAAACTATTATGCAGTTCTACACTTACATATTATGAATTGCCAAGGCTCACAGATGATATCAAGATTTGTTTTCTACTTGAATGTCTGAGCATGACATGGCTGCTTCCTCAACATCCCTACTGCACAATAAACATGGCTAATATGAATAAAACACAAACAACCATTCACCTAACACTTGTGGCTCTGCACAAACTGCCTCTCTTGTAAGAGGGGATAGATAAAATATTCATTAAATTAAAGAAATATTCTCCTTTCTTCTCCTCTGACTCTTTCCTTCTGTGTGTCTCTCATCATCTCTAAGATGTTTTTTTTCTTCCTCTCCTGCTGTGTTATTCAGTAGTTTGAAGTTTGGAGAAACTGCTCTACTGCTCACAGCAGAGCACAGTTAAAGATCAGTACACAGATCAGAGGTTTTACATGAGTAGATGGCTGCTTTTATTAAGTGTGTTTGCTTTTAAACAGGGTAGCAGTGAAGTGTCCTGAGACTCTGTGTTAGAGTTTGGTAAAGACATGCCTAGCAGTGAGATGTGGGGCACACCTGAGGCTACATATCATGCCCTCTCATCACTGCCAAGTAGTAGAAACAAGTATTTCAGACCTGCATGTCTGTCAGAACTCCTAACTTCATAAGTAGAATTCAAACTTAATCTACCCCCCCAAAAGCTTCCTCCAGATTGAGGACTTACTGGATTTAGGCACCTGCGCTTGAGCTGAGAGGACTGAAGCTTGTTATTCCTCTCAGACAATAAGTTTGTGAATATTGCTGACCGCTGTTTGGGTAAAAAGGAAAAAAAAGTGATCTTTTTTGTATTGGGAACAGTCTATTCCCAATACACAGGGATTAAACAATGTGGTACAAAAGTAATATTTCCACCTTCTTAAATAGTCCTCATACTGTGGTCAGTCTAAACTGAAAGAATTTTGGTTGCTCACTTCAGAGACAGAGGAATGGACTACAGATGGCACATTTTGCTTAAAATTCAAGGATGAGGCTAGGGGATAATTTTCAGTCACTCTCTAAGGCCATTTAAAGTGTCTTTCATGTATGTAATAACTGCAGAGTTTAAAACAAACAAAAACCTTAAAATTTCATGGCTGCAAAGAAGACAGTTGCATGTCTTCACTGTAAAAAAAAGTATATATATATATATATATATATATATATATATATATATATATATATATACATATTTTTTTTTTTTTTTTTTTTTAAATCCCAGCTCGCCCTGTGAGCCGTCTTTGTCCTTCAAGCTCGGGTCCTCTACCAGAGGCCTGGGAGCTTGAGGGTCTCTTAGCTGTTCCCAGCATTGTGCTCTTCTGGACAGAGATCTCGGATGTAGTTCCTGGAATCTGTTGGAGCCATTCTCCCAGTTTGGGGGTCACTGACAGTGTTCCAGTTACCAACAGGACCACTGTTACCTTCACCTTCCACATCCTTTCCAGCACTTCTTCGAGTATTTTTCAGGCTTCTCATGTTCTTCTTCCTGATGTTGCTGTCACTTGGTATTGCAACGTCTATCACTACAGCTTTCTTCCTTTGTTTGTCCACCACTACGATGTCCGGTTGGTTAGCCATCACAAGTTTGTCTGTCTGTATCTGGAAGTCCCACAGGATCTTAGCTCTGATGTTCTCAACCACCCTTGGGGGCATATCCCATTTTGACCTTGGGACTTTCAGGTCATACTCAGCATAGATGTTCTTGTATACTATGCCAGCCATTTGGTTATGGCATTCCATATATGCCCTGCCTGCTGGATTGTCTCAGGGCATCTCTACACAGCCTGGAACAGGGGTCTTATCTTGTGTGGTAGACCCCAGTCTCTATTGATCTTGTGCTTAGAGCTTGTTCCTGTGCTGCCATGATTAGTGCCTCTGCACTGTCTGTCAGTCCAGCTTTGACCAGCCATTGGTAGGATTTTTCTATATCAGCCACTTCTTCAATCTGCCGGTGGTACATGCCACGAAGAGGCCTGTCCTTCCATGATGGTTCCTGTTCTTCCACCTCTTCTTTCTCTTGTTTCTGCTGCCTGAGGTACTCACTAAGCACGTGATCCTTTGTGGCCATCTTCCTGATGTATTTATGGATCTTTGTTGTTTCAGTGGATAGTGGTTCTGACACTCACTAGTCCTTGGCTACCGTCCTTCTGCTTAGCGTACAGTCTCAGGGTGCTGGGGTGAAACCCTCCATGCATGGTAAGGAGCTTTCTAGTCTTGACATCAGTGGCTTCTATGTCCTCCTTTGGCCAACATACAGTATTATCCCAGCAGGGTATCTGACAACTGGCAGGAAGTAGTTGCTGATAGCCCAGATCTTGGTCTTCCCATTCAGCTGACTCTTTAGGACTTGGAGGTTGCAGCTTTCCTGGTGGCCTCTTCATGGTTCCATTTGGCAGTGGGATCCCAAGGTATTTGTACAGTGTAGCAGTCTAAATATATCTATATATATCTATATATATCTATATATATATATATATATATATATATATATATATATATATATATATATATATATACAGTGCCTTGCGAAAGTATTTGGCCCCCTTGAACTTTTCAACCTTTTGCCACATTTCAGGCTTTAAACATAAAGATATGAAATTTAAATTTTTTGTGAAGAATCAACAACAAGTGGGACACAATCGTGAAGTGGAATGAAATTTATTGGATGTGTCAAACTTTTTTAACAAATAAAAGACTGAAAAGTGGAGCGTGCAATATTATTCGGCCCCCTTGCATTAATACTTTGTAGTGCCACCTTTTGCTGCAATTACAGCTGCAAGTCTCTTGGGGTATGTCTCTATCAGTTTTGCACATCGAGAGACTGAAATTCTTGCCCATTCTTCCTTGCAAAACAGCTCGAGCTCAGTGAGGTTGGATGGAGAGCGTTTGTGAACAGCAGTCTTCAGCTCTTTCCACAGATTCTCGATTGGATTCAGGTCTGGACTTTGACTTGGCCATTCCAACACCTGGATACGTTTATTTGTGAACCATTCCATTGTAGATTTGGCTTTATGTTTTGGATCATTGTCTTGTTGGAAGATAAATCTCCGTCCCAGTCTCAGGTCTCTTGCAGACTCCAACAGGTTTTCTTCCAGAATGCTCCTGTATTTGGCCCCATCCATCTTCCCATCAATTTTGACCATCTTCCCTGTCCCTGCTGATGAAAAGCAGGCCCAAACCATGATGCTGCCACCACCATGTTTGACAGTGGGGATGGTGTGTTCAGGGTGATGAGCTGTGTTGCTTTTACGCCAAACATATTGTTTTGCATTGTGGCCAAACAGTTCGATTTTGGTTTCATCTGACCAGAGCACCTTCTTCCACATGTTTGGTGTGTCTCCCAGGTGGCTTGTGGCAAACTTTAAATGAGACTTTTTATGGATATCTTTGAGAAATGGCTTTCTTCTTGCCACTCTTCCATAAAGGCCAGATTTGTGCAGTGTACGACTGATTGTTGTCCTATGGACAGACTCTCCCACCTCAGCTGTAGATCTCTGCAGTTCATCCAGAGTGATCATGGGCCTCTTGGCTGCATCTCTGATCAGTCTTCTCCTTGTTTGAGATGAAAGTTTAGAGGGACGGCCGGGTCTTGGTAGATTTGCAGTGGTCTGATACTCCTTCCATTTCAATATGATTGCTTGCACAGTGCTCCTTGAGATGTTTAAAGCTTGGGAAATACTTTTGTATCCAAATCCGGCTTTAAACTTCTCCACAACAGTATCTCGGACCTGCCTGGTGTGTTCCTTGGTCTTCATGATGCTCTCTGCACTTGGAACAGAACCCTGAGACTATCACAGAGCAGGTGCATTTATACGGAGACTTGATTACACACAGGTGGATTCTATTTATCATCATCAGTCATTTGGGACAACATTGGATCATTCAGAGATCCTCACTGAACTTCTGGAGTCAGTTTGCTGCACTGAAAGTAAAGGGGCCGAATAATATTGCACGCCCCACTTTTCAGTTTTTTATTTGTTAAAAAAGTTTGACACATCCAATAAATTTCATTCCACTTCACGATTGTGTCCCACTTGTTGATTCTTCACAAAAAGTTTAAATTTTATATCTTTATGTTTGAAGCTTGAAATGTGGCAAAAGGTTGAAAAGTTCAAGGGGGCCGAATACTTTCGCAAGGCACTGTATATATATATATATATATATATATATATATATATATATATATATATATATATATATATATATATATATATACATATATATATATATATATATATACATATATATATATAAAACTTTAAGACTTGTAATGTTAGATTTTAACACCACTGAGTAGATGTGTTCACATAGCTGGCTGCTATAGAATACTTCAAGGGACAGTACAGCATGTTCCGCTGTGAGTGAGTGCTCTCAGCACATGAATCTGTATGATAACTGCACAGTGCTGAATAAAATATCACGTGTACATCTATCCTCTGGCTCTGCCTCATCCCGCCAGTCTCTTTGGGACTGTTCAGCTCCAAAGCACCAGGATGTTATTTCAAACTGCCAATACTTCCTTTGCCAGTCTCGTATCTTACCTTTGGGACAGATCATGGCTCTTTCTTCCTCACTGCTCCTATCCTGGACTCTCTTTCTGTGACAGGCTGGCCACTGTCCTTGGTTATGGATAAAGGCTTTTTATGCCAGTCCGCTGGTTCACTGGTAGAATTCTTTTATTGTTGGATGCTGTTAGCCAGCTGAATAACCTTTGGCAAAATAGCAGCGTTGTTGTTGTGTGCATAACCTTGGCAGTGGATTGCAGTCTGTTGCTGTCTCCAGCCCTCCTGCCTGCTGCCGCTCCCTTAACCTTTTTGTGGGTCACATCCACTCCCGGTTCCTCTCCTGACACTGGCAGCATGACACATGACATTAAAACAACAAACCTTGATGCCATACAGCCTGTGGCGAGTGAACCTTGAGTCACTGTGTCTACAGAGATATCATTGAGTGTAATGTTTCCTCTCAACTTATATGACTGACACATCTTCCTTCAGACAGAGAACTGCTGTGTACCAGGGTGAGTTATGCCATAGGCATAGTGTCAAAAGAAATGGCTTGTCAATTTGTTAAAGCAAAGCTATTCAGCTCCAACATAATTATGGTTAAGGTAAATAGAAAGTACACCCTGTGTTAATTCTAAGGTTTTACATATCAGGACACAATAAGAAAAAAGTAAATTAGGTAAATGCAACCTGAGATGAACAACAACAGATATGAACTGTGTCATTATTTATTTAACAAAAACTAAGCCAAAATGCACAAGCAGTATGTGAAAAACCAATGCACCTCTTGATTCAATACCCTTTAGAACCACTTTTAGTAGCAATAACTTGAAGAAACTTAAAACAATTGTTTTCTATAGAACTCTGAATCTCTCACATAATTGTGGAGGAATTCTGGCCCACCAAATGCCACAGCATTTCAATTGAGGTCTGGACTATGGGCCGTTTCAGCACGTTGATTCTTTTCTTTTTCAGCCATTTTCTTGTAGGTGTGCTGCTGTTATTGAGATCACTGTCCTGTTTCATGATTTAGTTTCGGCCTAGCTTTAGCTGTCACATAAATGGCTTCACAACTGACTCAGTTATGCAGAGGAGTTCATGGTCGATCCAATGACTGCCCAGGTCCTTGTGGCTGCAAAACAGGCCCAAATCATCACGCTTGACAGCTGGTATGACGTGTTTTTGCTGATATGCTGTGTTTTGTTTTCTCCAGACATGGTGCTGTGCATTATAGCCAAACATCTCCACTTTGGTCTCATGTGTGCAAAGAACATTCTTCCAGAAGTCTTGTGGTTTGTTCAGCTGTAGCGTTTTAAACCTAAGCCATGCTGCCATGCTCTTTATAGAGAGACAAGGCTTTCTCCCTGCAAACCCTCCAAAACAAGCCATACTTGCTCAGTCTTTTTCTAATTATACTGCCATGAACTTTAACATTTAACAGGCCAAGTAACTCTGAGATGTAGCTTTTATTTATTTATTTTTATTTTATTTTTTATTTTTGGCAGTTTCTCTGAGCATTGCAAAGTCTGGCCCTGAGGTGAATTTGCTAGGAAGAGTGAATTTGCTCCACTCCTGAGAAGACTGGCAGCTGTCAGATGTCTTCCTCTTGTGGATAATCTTTCTGGCGCTAGAATGATCAACTTCAAATTGTTTGGGAATTACCTTATAACCCTTCCCAGATTAATGGGCAACAACATGAACACACCAGAATGCTGCAGACCAGCAAACTGCCAAAACTTCTACTTTTATAGAGGTGCTCACACTTGCTGACGGTCAGTTAATCAAGTGCATTTGATTAGCAGCACCTGGCCGCTACTTCCCTTCTGAATTCCTAGGAGGTAAGTAGAAGTGAAGGTGTACTTTTTCATTTCTGCATTTTAGTTTAGTTTTTCACACAATGTCATGGTTTGCAGTTCATCTGAGGTGGTTTAATTTTAAGACCTGCTAAGCACCAGATTATTTTTATTGTGTCCTGATACATAAAATCTTTTTACCATGATACTTAGCTATGGCAACAGTAGTTGGTTTTATCTAGCTGCTCTACAGAGGCCTGTAAAAGAATCAAATGCAGGAACAACACTGGTTGTTCGTTGCTGTTGTTCATTTTTATACCTCTCTAAATGTTGATGTTTTCACATGCACGTTCCCTCTCCGCCTATTAGAGTGTCATGCGCTCTGATCATATAGCGCTATGCTCAGCTCATATAAAGCAGAAATTAATGTCTACAAATAAACTCTAAAGCTTTAGTGAGCCTTTCGAGTGGCCTGCCTTAGATCATTATCAAACAGCAAAGACCACCCTTCTGACATGATCTCTCTTTGCTTATTCAAGCTGATGAGCATTCTAAAAGATAATGACCATTTCTGGTGACAAATGAGTGTTTTTGAAACCCACTGATGTTTTAATGCTGCTAAAACCCCAGTCACACAGCCCCTAGAGAGACCTACTTCCAATCAATCAGCCCTGCTCACACCAGCTGTCAGTGTAGGTTTTATGTGGGGTATTTTATGAATGGGAGACAAGTTAAAACATGATTTGTGATAGAGCATGGTAACTGAACCAGCTGACTCTCTCAAAGTGCCAACTAACTTATTAGGCATTCATGTACTAGTATTTTTTTTCCTTTCTTTCTCGCTTCCTTTCTCTTTGAGTTGATTTGTCTTTCTCTGTGAGGAACACATACACGACTACTGATGCAATTTACTGAGTCATCATATCAGTTTTGTGCATAATAATTTATGGATTGTATTAATCAGTCGCATCTAATAGCACAGTACTGAATCAACAAATAATAATAATGCATAATCACTTTATTATTATCCAAAGACTTGCATTGCATACAGTAGGTGCTATCAGTAAGTTATTTTTCTTTCTCATTAGTGGCCTAAAAGTTGGTCCTGAAAATGTCTAGTTTGTTAACTGTGGGCAATTTTTGTCCTGCTCAAACCTTGGCTCACTTTAAAATCCATTTTATTGCCTTATTTATTTAGTGTAAGAAGAATTACCCATTATGACCCTTGAAAAAATAAAGGAGTCATTAAAGGTCTGGCACAAAGGAGAGCTGAGCCTGGAACATATAAGGATTCGAAAAACATGCTGAGCTGTGCCACACCCATATGAAGTAGAAACATTTTGTGACTGTTTTGCAAAGAGTTCACTCATTTGGATTGACAGATGGACTGACAACAATTTATTAAAATGTAATGACTCAGTGGTAATTAACATTATCACACACCTTAAATCCTATCCTGCAATAGGTGCCAAACAATACTACCATAATATCAAAATGGAGTAATTAATTTCTCTCTCTCTCTCTCACACACACACACACACACAGAAAATATCCAATTTCCACTCTGCTAAATTGCAGGTGTTTTTATGTGTATGTGTTCCTTTGGTGAATTACCATATAAATAACCGCCACTGCTTATCAGCATTCATTTTCAAAAGCCTCTGGTAAGAGAGAAAATCTTAAAGAGTATACCTGGCCCTTATTAGATTGTAGCACTAAAGTCTATTTCGTTCCATCTCATTAGACAGTCTCTTTTTATCTGCCTTTGTGGCTCTGTTTTTCTCTCACATGTTCCTCTGGCAGCACAAGTGACTGAATGGATACATACTGAGAGAGTGGACAACATTGAGCAAGGAAAAAACCCCAGAGAAATAACAGTTGAATCATTGTTCTTGTTTTCTCTCATAAACATAACTGTCAAAGTCTGGTCAAGTTGGAGGACTTGGTTCAATACAGGGACCTGCCCCATGAGTCCCTTCCTCATTAACACTGATGCCGACCAAAGCTCTGACAATGAACTGCCACAGTGGAGCTGCCAAACAGCCAACAGGTCAGATTGTTAATTCAGTATGAAGGTACAGCCCAGTGTAGGAAATATACACACACACACACACACATATATATATATATGTATATATATATATATATATATATATATATATATATATATATATATATATATATATATATATATATATATTTCTTCTGCCCATCAGTTGTATGCTAAGTAAACTTAGATTACACAGTCCACACGTACATGAACCCAATTCCCCAAAAGTTTGGGTGCTGTGCAAAATGTAAATAAAAACAGAGTGCAATGATTTCCAAATCTCATAACCCATATTTTATTTATATAAAACATAGAAAAGATATCTGATACAAGATTCTGGCTGCACGGCAGTCCTCTGTCTTCTTTGTCATATTTTTCATTGTTTTCAAATGGTGAAAGGCCTGGACAGTGTTGCTGAATATGTGCTTTCCAGACAGAATCACAAAATTTTCTTATGCAGTGCCACCTGACGGCCTGAAGATCACGCACATCCTGTATTGATTTTCAGCCTTGTCCCTTGTGCATGGAGAATCTTTTGATAATATTATGTAATGTAGATAATGACATATTCAAAGTCTTGAGAACATTATTCTGAAATTACTGCACAATTTCTCTGAACATCACTATTTTGGTCTGGTCTGTCCAAAGGACATTGCTCCAGAAGTCTCTTTTTTGACAGAAAAGGCTTTCTCCTGGCAACCTTTCCAAACAGTACCAATATGATTTCCAACTAAGAAACGCTTTGCAAAAGTTCATTTCAGACTTGGCAGTTTCATTCACAAGTGAATGAATGAAATGATTTCTCTCATAAACTGATATTGACTTTAAGTGGTCGCCCTGCTACTGTCTCCAGACACTCTTCTGTGAGACATGAGTGGACTCTTCAATCAGATCGCCTTTTCTCTTTTATAGGTGTATAAAATGGATTAATAAAGTATGTATATCTTGCATAAGACATGATCCTGCATGAGCAAATTCTGAAATATTAATCATAGATATTAAAATGTTAGATACATGTTTGTGTCAGCAAGTATAATCTGGGGTTCAACTTCAGCGCAGCCTTCTCCAACCTGGATCAGTGTGACGAGCAGCTTTGAGCTCCTAGTCAGCTCTAAAACACCTCCAGCAAAGACTCAAGCTGATTGATGGGAAAAGAGATCCCATATTCGCCTTAATCTTCTTTGCTCTCTGAATATTTTTGAAGTGTCTTGCATAGCATTCTGAGTCAAGGCACATGCTATATTAAAGTGACTGATTTGGGTGGCTTACATTTTAAAGGGTTTGAGCAGAAGAAAGCAGATGGAGTGAAAACTGGGAGGAATTAATCATCTCCAGTCATATCAGTGCAAATATTTATGTGGCTCTGAATTTCTGGTCAAGAGAAGAGCTCTGTATGGAGCATATAAGCACAGATGGGCCTACGGTAGAATTCACTCCACTGCACAATGATAAATAGCCAAAGTTTTTTTTTGTGTGTGTGTGTGTGTGTGTGTGTGTGTGTGTGTGTGTGTGTGTGTGTGTGTGTGTGCTCGCACATACGTGCGTGCATGTGTAGGTGTTTGCTTTTTCCAGGGAGGTTGTACATGATCAGCACAGACTTCCAAAATCCCTTTCTGAAAAGACTGCTAAACCGGACCGCAGCCAGCTCATCTACACAAAGTAATAAAACACTTAAATTTAGCTAAAAAAAAAAAAAAACTGCTGAAACATGTCGATATACATAAGGTATGTGACCATTTAAAATTGTACATTTATATTTTCATCATCTCCTTGTCTTCATCCACCACTGCTCTCTCTTCATTCAGTTCCACCTTATAAAGTATGTTAGAGCCATGGCTCTAACATACTTGTTTATTCCCAATAGTGTCACAGTTAGCTATTGTCAACAGATCATGCAACCCGCCTCCGCTGATAACGTGCTGGCTAGAACAACAATAGCTGGTTATAGGATAATTTTAGGTTCAAAATAAGCTAATCGATCACAAAGGGTCACCAGAAAAAATAGCTCTGCAGGCCTGATTTGGTAGAGTTTTATACTGGATAGCCTTGTTGACGCAATCCCAAAGCTGATAGCTCAATTCCAGTCAAAGTCTCCTATCAGCCTTTTGCTTGCTAACCAAATATGTAAACCACTACACTATGGAGCCATGCCTAGGATAATAGGCTTGTGTCCTAAAAAAAATTAATAAAATGTATACAATAAATATTTAAACATCTCATTTTACACCTGATAAACAGTTTGATTACGTTCTCACGTTGTACACTGTAAAAAAAAATTATATTATTTTGAAATATCTGAAATATCACTAAAATCACAAAAACAGACCATGAATTAGCATGTCTAAATCCATCCGGCCATCCATCCACTTATCCTGTTTAGGGTTGTGGGGGGACTGGAGCCTATCCCAGCTGACATAGGGCAAAAGGCAGGGTACACCCTATACAGGTCGCCATCCTATCACAGGGTAACACAGAGAGACAGACAACATCCACACCTATGGGCAATTTAGAGTTTCCAATTAACCTAACCCCAGTAAGTGCATGTCTTTAAACTGTGGGAAGAAACCGGAGAAAGCCCACGCAGACACAGGGAGAACATGCAAACTCCACACAGAGAGAGAGGGAGGGGCCTGGGCCAAGGTGGAAGCAAATCCAGGCGGAATCGAACCCAGGCCTTCCAGATGGTATTCTAACTTTGAGGAAGCAGTGTTAACACCACACCACTGTGCTGCCCCA
>JAMQGT020012601.1:0-18032 GCA_024447675.2 Pterophyllum scalare | reverse complement strand
AAAGGAGTGGCAGGCAGCAGCCAGGCAGGTAGAAAGTAGATGTTTGGAGTGACTGCTGTATGGTTACTATGGTTAGGTTACTGCACTTATCAATACTACACTTATTAAAGCACACAGAGCGACAGAGAACAGATGCTGATTGGTGCAGGAACACGCTCACCTGTGGAGCCCACTGAAGCTGCTGTTTCCTTTTGTTGTCTGTCTCAGTCTGCTGTTGAAGCTGGTGCCTGTTTGGACAGTCTGATGCTGAGATCCTGCCCATCTGAGTGTGAGAACACACAGCAGTGAATAGTTTGTATTATGGTCAAAGCTGGATCTTCATTTTGGTCCTTCTTGTGAGGCTAAAACGGCTCAGACTGTCTGTCTCTGACAGGATCTCATTTGAAAGTAGTGACAGGGTTATCCACTGATCCACATCACTTTACCTGGATGTTTCCTTCTAAGCTGCAGGCAGACTGCCCTCTGCCTTGATTCACCTCTAAGTCTGCAGACCAGCTGGCCTCAGAGGTCAGCTGAGGTCTCTGAGGTCACACTCAGCATCTGTAGCAGGAAACAGGAAGGTCAGCTCAGATTCTTCCATCTTTTTCCTCCGTGTTTATAAGAACACTCCTTCTAAGATGGCAGCAGGCAATAACATTAAAGATTCACACACTTATTAGACAGCAGTAACAGGTATTGATTGGTTACTGTGTTATTCAAAGATTCAGATGCTAGCAGCCTGTAAGTGCTGTGCTACACCTGCAGTGCAGAAGAACATCTGTCAGCGAGTCCACACAGTGACATGGACTCATCTCCTCTGTGACTCCTGCAGCTCTTCAGGGGAAGGACCACAGGCTCTCCATGCCGTCACCATCTGTGAGCCCAAACCCCTCAAACTGCCTGCTGCTCTGCTGCTTCCTCTGGGATTAAAGAAAGTTGGAGAAAATCACATGCAGAGGTTAAAATATTATACTACTAAATATTAGAGCTCAAGTTTAGATAATTTTACATCTTCATTTCAACAGTAGAACAGGCAGACAGGAGATCAGAGGACAGGTGGCAGCCTTTCATAATGGTGGACAGTGAGATGTTGCGTGATGTAGCAGCTCCTGATCTTGAATGAATACAGTATGACATCATTTTCTTTCAGGCCCCTCTTCTGTGGAACCAGCTCCCAGTCTGGACTCAGGAGACAGACACCCTCTCTGTTCTTCAGATTAGTCTTAAAACGTTCCTTTATGATAAAGCTTATAGTTAGGGCTGGATCAGGTGACCCTGAACACCCTCATCTCCCCTGGTTGCACTACTATAGGCCTAGGGTGTTGGGAACTTCCCAAGATGCACTGAGCTTTTTTCTCCACTTCCCACTTTTCACTCATCACGTGTCTCTAACCCACTGCTACCCAGCATCAACTCTGTTTGTCCCGTGTCCTGATGCTCGGTTTTCCCTTTTTCCCTCTAGATGTTTTTGTTGAAAAAGTGTGAATGCTTGTCTGTGTCTCTGTGTTGACCCTGCGACAGGCTGGCGACCTGTCCAGGGCGTACCCTGCCTCTCACCCTTTATCAGCTGGGATAGGCTCCAGCCCCCTCGCAACCCTCAACAGAATACGTGGAAGAGAATGGATGGATGGATGGATGGATGGATGGAGATGAAACACAGCACTTATGATAAAGCAAAAGCATCAGGGATTAGCCAGTTCATCTGATGTGACAGAGGGAGGCAGGCTGTCCAAAGCTCCCATCTCTGCAACAATACACACACAGAACAGACAGAACATTAGCACTGAGGCACAGCAGGTCCAAAGCTGTCTGTCATTTTATCATATCTGTGTGCTTGCACTCAGCAGCCACTTTATTAGGTACACCTTGCTAATACTGGCTTTAGCCTTCAGAACTGCCTCAATTCTTTGTGTCATAGATTCAACAACGTGCTGGAAGCATTCCTCAAAGATTTTGGTTTCAACATTTAAACAACGTTCAGCTGGCACAGCCTGAACCTTCAGTACAAGCAGGATAGATTCACACTTTGATGTTGTACATGCCAAATTGTGACCCTACCATCCACTCTTCAGACTCATCAGACCAGGCAAAGCATCCTTTGTTCTACTGTTGGTGAGCCTGTGTGAACTGTAAGCCTCAGTTTTCTGTTCTTAGTGGGCAGGAGTGGCACCCAGTGCGCAACTGATCAAACACAGTCACTGTGCTACGTACCTGTCAAGTGTCCAACTAGCGAGCACCTTGTCTCCTGTTTTGTGTACATAAAGCCTTCTTACTGTGTCCCTTTGTACACTTTGGCATGGCTCAGTCCTCCCTCACTTTGACTGCACCTACTTTCCACAGACTACAGGAATAAAGAAAAAAAAATGAAGTACTTCAATAATACAGAGTTTGTGATTTTCTCTGAACTCTGGGATACAACATCATACACTCAACATTGGAGCACTCATCCAGCTAACACGCCGATAGCTCTAACACTCCACATGAAACTAATTATGGCATTTTCTGCTTGTTTTGGTTAGTGCGCCGGTTCATTTAGTGTCACGTCATGATGTACTCACCGTAGTTAACCAGAGGTGGCGCCGTTGAAATGGCTGGAAAAACAGGTGTAGATGGATGAACCGTGTAAACAGCTGGAACAGCCTGACAGGTAGGTGATAGTGGATGGATAAAAAAAGAAAAAAGAAAGACAAATTCATCACCATTACCTAAATTTTACATTACGCAAATGTACCTTTTCTCAATAAAATCCACAAATGCAACTCTTGAGTTCCTTCAAACAGCAACATCTGCCATCTCTGCGAGAGCAAAATGGTCCCAATGTGCAAAATATCAGATAAAGTCCAGAGTTCATTTGCAGTGGCTGGAAACTGTTAGTACAAACAGAGGCTTAAAGAGACAGCACCTTACTTTCCAACGGTGGCATTCAAGTTGGTCTTTCTGGGAGCCGGCCTGTTCTCAACATCTGGGAGACAAAATCTGGGAGACAGCCTACTAAACCTGGACATATGTGTGAGTGAGCATATGTCCAGGTGGGAGTGAGAGAAGAATGAAGTTGTTAGAAAACAAAATGTATCAATACACCAGGGTAGATAATGGCTGGCGTCTCAACTTCCCTTCATTAGTGGGAGTTTGCAGAATCTTTAAATCTGCTAATTATCATGAGTCAGACTGATAATTCCCAATATCCAAACAAGGAATCGTGTCAACAGGGAAAATCTTAGTTCATCTTTGCTGAATTTCCCAACAAAGGTGAGATGAGCTGTAAAAATCTATTTCTGTACTGGTGCAACTATTTATTAGTCGCTGACAGCTTAAATGTTTCATATAAGCCCAGCAGGCCTAAGCTGTAGCTATATTTTGCTTGCCCCAAGAGAGAAAGAAAAGCCTGCTGGGTAGGTTAATATATAACAGAACAGCATGCTTCTTTAGTAAATTAACATATTTAACGGTCCCATATTAGATCACTTTAAGGCATGTTAATATCAGTCTTACCTGTCACCTGAATGCATATTTAAAGTTTCAGCCCAAAGGAGACACAGAGTAGCTTCTAACTTTCTCTCTCAAAGACAACTTTGCTTTCAAATATGTTTCTAACATGTGTGACTGTCAGACAATGTTGCAGTTAGAAAAGGAAAAGAAGCAAAGGGCTCCAGGAGGGTCTGAAGAAAATAAAGAGGTGCAGAGAGAAATGAAACACTTCTCATTAAACATCTAAAACCTAAATGTACTTCTGTAATTGTTGCTATATAACCTACTGTTCCTTTTCTATATCTAAAACTTATCATTACTAATCTATAGCTCAAACCTAGCAGTTCTTCTATGTAGTTAGGAAGGAAATGAAAGCTGTGCATAAATGTGTGGCCGGTGAAATTGCCAATAAAAGCATTTCTAACGGTCAGAAAGAGTCTGCCCTCAGGTGAGTGAGAAATGCTACATCTCTGCTGTGTATGGAGAGCTATTCCACCACCCTGAGACCATACCCAGTACCTCATTAGTAATGTTTTGTGTAAACCAAGAAGGGAAGCGCACAATGGGGCGGGGTCCGGTCAGGGACTTCAAATGAAACGCCTCAGGACTAACACTGAAAGGTTAAAGAAGACTTTTATAAATATAAAATACAAAAATAAGAGTAAAATAAATAAATAAATAAAATAAATAAATAAATAAAAAAAGTAATTTCTTTTAATTAAAATTTTTTTTACTACTTATTATCGGCTGCAGGAGTTATTTTGAGTCTTTTGAGCTTGAGTGTAGCACTAATGTTTAGCATTTGAAATACAAAAGACATGCAGCTGGCAACACTTTGAATACTGACTGGCCCCGCCCCTTTACCACCGCCGGACTTGCTCCTTTTGGCACGTACTCCCTCTTGTGCTGGAACCAAGGAATAGCCGCTCTTCAACTGCTGTGTCTAATCCAACACTGGATTAGACACCTTGTTTTGGGACAAGCAAACCAAACAACACATTTTAAACATGTCAACATTACAAGCAAATCTAACTGTTTGGACTCCCTGGCTTATTTCATCCATGCCACACTTGTCTCTCACACTACACTTGGACTGAACAACACAGCAAGCTCTTGCCTCCCCCTGTCTGTCCTCATTCTTGCGCTCTCCCCTCTTTGCTTCATTGAATCATTACCTATGTGACGTCACCCATAACATATCATTGATCACCGTTTGTCTAAACCTTAAATAACGACCCAAGACTTACTAGTTCGGCAGTGGCTAAGTAGCCTAGTGGTTAGCGCTCAGGACTCGGAGGCGGGAGGCCCGTGTTCGAGCCTGCCCCGTGGCAAGAGGCTGTGCACGGAGCTACTGGGTCCTGAATGCTAAGTGGTTAGCGCTCAGGACTCGGAGGCGGGAGGCCCGTGTTGGAGCCTGCCTCGGGGCAAGAGGCTGTGCGCGGTGCTACTGGGTCCTGAATGTTCCCTGCCCTTTTTCTTTCTTTCTTTTTTCCAAAGTGGCAGCTAACACAGCTCTTTGTTTCCTGCAACTCCCGTTTTTACATCTCTAGCTAACGTAGCGCTAACGTAGCGGCCGCCTGCATTTTAAACGGCCCACTCGCTCACTCACTTACTTACTCACTTAGCGCAACTCATCAAACACAGTCACTGTGCTACATACCTGTCGAATGTCCAACTAGCCAGCACCTTGTCTCCTGTTTTGTGTACATAAAGCCTTCTTACTGTGTCCCTTTGTACACTTTGGCATGGCTCAGTCCTCCCTCACTTTGACTGCACCCTCCAACCCTGTCTTCTCCCTCCCTCTCTCTCCATTCAGGCCTGTGTTTCGGCAGCCTCAGGACTAACAGGTTAAAGAAGACTTTTATAAATATAAAATATAAAATACAAAAATAAGAGTTAAAAAAATAAATTAAAATAAAATAAAAAAATATGTGTAATTTCTTTTAATTAATAATTTTTTACTACTTATTATCGGCTGCAGGTGCATTGCACTGTGTATAACTGTGCATGTGACAAATAAAGATTATCTTATCTTAAGTTTCTAGTGTGAATTGTCCTTTGAGATTATATTTCTTTGACCTTGCTAAGGCTTAATAGTGTCCAAATATGAGACATTTGAAAGTGAAAGTTTGTTATTGTTTGTCAGTTGATGTTTTTTTGACTATAAACTTGACTAAAAGTTTACACTTTAGGATCTGTGGTGTTAAATAAAGAAGATAACAAAATGACATTGGACCTACATAATTAATTTGTGTGGAAGCTGCTGACAACCTTGAATTTACTGTGACTGTGTGGGAGAATCCCACAGAGTCCTGCACAATCCTGCAGCCACTCAAATCCCCATTGTAAACAATAAAGGGCACAAGTGAAACCTTTCCTTGTCATCATTTGTCTAATCTTATCATTCTATGTGCAACATTGAAGTGAGTTATTTTGAGTCTTTTGAGCTTGAGTGTAGCACTAATACAAAAGACATGCAGCTGGCAACACTTTGAATACTGACTGGCCCCGCCCCTTTACCACCGCCGGACTTGCTCCTTTTGGCACGTACTCCCTCTTGTGCTTTTGTTCTTCTTTAAACACCAAACCTTTTAAAAAGCTGTTTGTAGTGATGTATAAAGTAGTGTTTATCCGAACTTTACTTAATGAAAAATGAGTTGTTTCAGACATATCCGACATGGAGACTCCAGGGCAGATCCAGGACCTGCTGGGGAGATTGTCTCTCAGCTGGTTTGGGAATGCCTCGGTGTAGCTGGATGTGGTGGCTGTGGTGAAGGAGGTCTGGACAGCTCCAAGACCAAGAGAAATGGACCCTTGATGAGAAAGTATCTGGTAAACACTGAGATGTGTGTTTAAATGCACAACTCAAAAAAATAAGGGAACCCTTAAATCACACAATGGCTCATGATAAATGAACATACGCTGACACTGTGTCATTTATTAAGAACAATATGAGACTGATGAGACTGGGGGTCAAAGTCAAAGTCAAAAATCCAAATCTTTCTGATGCTGTAGCTCATCTGCTCCAAGGTTCATGTTGTGCATTCACAGATGCTCTTCAGTGTAGCTTGACTGTAATGGGTCAATTGCCATTCACTGGTTCTTCTCTCTTTTTTGGACCAGTCTCGGTAAAGCCCAGATGCTGTGCAGAGAAATCCCAGTACATCAGTCTGTCTGGCACCAACAACCATGCCACGTTTAAAGGAACAAATCACATTTCTTCCAAATTCTGATGCTTACTTTGAAAATGATCATGTCTACATGCCTAAATGCACTGAGTTGGTGCCATGTGATTGGCTGATTAGAAAACTGCATTAGCCATCAGTTGAACAGAGTCTCTGACATGATGATTATCTAATCATAATCTGTGTACATGGCTCCACAAGATACAGCTTTGTTCTGAGGAGGAACGATGTGAACTGTGTATGTATTATTGTGTCATATTATTATGATGTAGAAGAAATTTCCAGGATTGCAACATCTCTAGATGTGATAAAGTAAAATATGCATGTTTAAAATATGTATTATATATACATTTCACATATAGTTTTGTGCATGGGGCAATCTGTGTGGTAACTTAAGTTTAGGTTCTTGAAATAATGTTTTCATGTGTTACAAATGGGCTGATATATGAACTGGAAAAATGTGGACAAACTCTTCATCTGCTATTCTCAGGGCACCTGAGGAGCTACAGCAAGAATGACCGCCTGAAAGGACTGATATACACAGAACACATGGAGAACTTGAATTGTCTCAGACTCAGAGAAATCTACCACAGCAGGGACCTGGTCAGGCTCAAGAGGATAAAGAGCTGGTCCATGTTGAATTTCTAAAATGAAACTTGTGTGTTCATTTAATGAAAATTGCAGGAGGCACTCCAATCATTTCCAATTGCATTTATTTTTTCATCAAAAGAATGAAGTCAAAATACAGAGCTCCAGACCAGACTAGCCTCACCGAACTCCTCCCGAGTTTTTGCTTCAGCCACTGCCCGAGCCACGTTCCGCTTGGCCTGCCGATACCTGTCACCTGCCTCCAGAGTCCCACAGACTAACTGAGCACGATGAGATTCCTTCTTCAGCTTGATGGCTCCCTTCACCTCCAGTGACCACCATCTGGTTCAGGGGTTACCACCACGACAGGCACCAACCACCTTGCAGTCACAGCTCTGAGCAGCAGCCTCAGCAATGGAGGTGCGGAGCATGGTCCATTCAGACTCCCTCGGAACTCTATCAAAGTTCTGCCGGAGGTGGGAGTTGAAGATCTCGCGGACTGGGGCTTCTGCCAGGCGTTCCCATCACACCCTCACAACACGTTTAGGTGCGCCAGGTCTGTCCGGCATCTTCCCCCGCCACCTGATCCAACTCACCACCAGGTGGTGATCACTTAGAAGCTCAGTTCCTCAAAACTGCACAAAAGATGGCCAGTGACCCAGAGATCCCCTGATTACATTTTTGCCATAATTGGGTCAAGGTCAAAGGTCAAGTATTCCACTTTGCCTGCAGCTCAGCAGTGAAGGGAAGAATGCACCGATGAGGTGAGAAACAGATGTGAACATTACACCAACCGCCGCGAGACTTCAGCTCCAGCTCAGCTGCTGGACTGAAAGATAGATCCTGGAAGAGAGGGTGACATGAAGTGTTGCTTGAGTGGACTGCTGTTCATGCGTGTGTTGTCTGTGTTGTCTGTTTGCCTACCTTTGGATCAATTGGTTTATCTGTACTGATCATCAGGGTGAAAGACCGGTCTACACTGCTGCGCTTGAGTAGAACCACCTGTTTCTTCAGCTTGATGACCCAGTCTCAGAGGTCCCAGTGTCACCTTCTTCGGCCTTGGATCCTCAACTTCCAGCTAGGACATAAGAGAACATATGACATTAAATACGTGTTTGATACCTTTGAGAGTCAAATTATGAAGTCGATGGATAGGGTCAGTAGAACCTAATGAAGACAGTGGAGAACAGGATCGAGCTTTTTGAAAATCTGATCAAGTGATTACATACATAGCTTGATTTTATGAATACTGCACATATTCAAATTATGCTTTTCAAAAATATAGCATAGTTAAATGTTACACTGAAATGAGCCTGTATGTTTACAATATTAGTGTTAGAAATTTCCTCTTAATCCATCCATATCCATACCCATCCATACCCACCTGGTAGTGAGATGGAATGCCCACTAAGACGTGGGTGTTCAGTCTGTGTGAACTGTGGAAAGCACTATTCTGATTTAAATGAGCTAAGATGACCAAAAACCCCAAATATGATTGTTGACTGCAGCACACGTGCAGCGTTTCTCACCTTCGTCTCAATGCCTCGCCCCAGTGTTTCAGCCTGTTTGGTGACACAGCTGTTTAAGATGAAGGTGAGCTTCTCGTGATATTGGCGCGGCTCACGGGGATAAAAGGTGAACGGTATCTCTGTCACACCACCAGGTGGCAAAACATCTGGCTGGAAGTCCATCTCCAGGAAAGTGGTGTTCTTGAACTGGCACTGGATGCTGAGGAGTGGGACAGAGAAGAATCAAGATTTAGACTCTCCAAATCTTTAAACTCACATGTTCAGTAAAAACTGACACGTGGAGAGAAACCGAATGACCGGGGCTTCCTCCTGAAAGCACACGCTCTGAAGCATCAGCTGAAGATTTCAGCTTACAGGAAAAACAGCAGCAATTTCAATGTCAGAAGAAACTTGAAAATGTCTCGTTTAAATACTGCTCTGCTTTGGTGATAATTCCAGCAGAACCATCAGGTAGCACAACATTATATCTTAGCACCAAATAAATCAATAAAATTTACTGTGGGGAAAATATTTTTGGTCCTGGGACTGAGACCTAAGAAACGTCATTGTGCCACTGTCACAGCATCACAATGAAATCCTTTAAAAACTACTGTCATTTCAAACCAGTACAGGAAATACACACATATGCTGGCTGCCCACAGACTCACAGTAACTGCTTACCAGCCGCAAACGGCTCTTTGCTGTTTTTGACTGACAAAATGTTGATTGGGGAGAAGCCCAAAGACCTTCCTGATATCCTGACACACACCTGATGTCCCTTTCACTTCTGCTCCTTAATACAAGAGTCTGGGCTGCGGCTCCATGCCAGGACAGTACAAGAAGCACTTGCCAAAGTTGAACTTGGTAAAGGACAATTCGACACTGGGTGCTACAGCCCTGCCTTTAAGGTCAAAGGTGAAAGTTGGCCCACGCTTCACCTGATGAGCAAAAAGATAAACGTTAGAAACGGGAGTGGAAATGCCCAGAAAGAGGAAATCAATCATGAATATTGTTACAAGTGGCAGGATTAATAGATGTATTAAAGTGTACTCCAATATCAATATGCGTATACTCTGCCACACTGTGAGCCAAATGAGTTTGCAAATTATTTATGCTACATGGACATTAGCTCGTCTTTACAGAAAACTTTTGTTTTCAGCATTTTTATGATTATAAGTGACAACTAATGTCAGAAAAATGTGAAAAGCTTCACTGGTGAACACACCACTGCTGGACTTGCTCCTTTTTGGGGATACTCCCTCTTGTGGTGTAACCAAGGAACAGCCGCTCTTTAACTCCTTCGTCTAATGGCAGACTGGATCACAGCTTATTTTGTGACAAGCACAGAAAATAACACATTTGAAACACTGCAACATTAGAATCCAGTCAAACACTTTTGTACATACACACAGAGCAAAGCTGCTGCTGCTCCATGTGTTGTCACATCTATCCAATGCAGTCATTAAGGATCTCAGTCTCTTATTTGGGACAGCTTCTCTTAAATTCAAGCTAAGAAATGAATACAGTACAGTATTGTGCTGCTAACACAGCAGCTGGTGTGCAGATGATCAGAAGCACAAAAGGGACTTAGATAGAATATTGTATGTACAAACTCTTTAATCAAATCTAGGTACTTTTAGGGTCATACTCACAACCCTTACAGGCAGCTCACTGCAGACTTGTTATCTTTGGTCGTCTAACTGAATTCAGGGCGTGTGCCCCTTTGACCTCATGGGAATTTAGAAGAGAAAACAATCGTTAGTGTTGGACGAAGCATTAAACAAATTTTACTCCTCAAACCACACAATTCTGCCCCCTATAGGGGTGGGCTAATCCTAGGAAACTCCAGTTTATACATGATAGACGAATATGGAAGCACTTATGAGTCAGACTACTGAATATAGCATAACTGAAATTGAAACATTACAATCAATTGTTTTCCGCCTGCAGTTCTTTGACCTTTGACCCCTAAGGTTGTTTTGTTTCTTCACTGAGACCCTGTGACTGGTCGTACCTGTTGTTATCGACCCCCACGTCGGAGAGGTCACCTGTTGTTGACCCTCCCCCTGGGCTCAGGCTTGTACACAAAGGTCATGGGTCAAGAACTCTCAGGTGACCTGTTTGTGAGATGTTGGCCTCCTTCTTGAGTGTCAGGGGGAACCAGGAGCCTTTTCTTGAGTCTTTGGAGCTGATCGGTCTGTTCAGGAGATCTTGGCCTGAGCTTGAATCACCTTATTGGTAACTGATCAGAGTCCAGTCTCCTGCAGCCCCTCTGCTGTTGTTCAGGCTCCTGTTAGGATGAACCTGAGAGATCTTTGTTAGTTAAATCTTTACTTTTCTCCCTCCTTTGAGACATCAAGTCTGTTTATGTCTCAATAATTGACCTTCATTGAGTTTATCTATCTAAAGGGCATACTGATTCTTGGTTTATTAGCTGTTTGGGTTTTTTTCTTAAATGTTTGATCTAATATCAGTTTGTTCAGACATTCAAAATTCAAAATGATCCCTGCTCTTCTCTTCTTAATCATAGCTTTAAACAAATCTACCAAATAAAAACATGTAAATGCACAAAAGTGTAAATCACTAAATTGTATTTTATCCTACGTGGGCAAATAGGTTTTTTTAGTTCTCTATGTTTTGCTTTGTAGCAGAGCGGCAGCTCGAGGTTTGGCACTTTGTTTTGCATCTAGATTCAACTTTGTGTCACACAATATTCACGTGCACTTTTTCTAACCTTTCTTTGAAGCTTTCACTAAAACTGAGTTTCTCATGGAAACTTTTTCTTCAAATTTAACAACAATTTAACATCGTTTGCATAAAATACCTCAATTTGGGATGATCAAGGCATCAGTCTATTATACTGGCTTTTATGTATTTATTTAAATCCACTAAAAGCGATGAACTCCTGACTCCTTTTTGGTGATTTTTCTGTTGTTTTTGTCTTTTGTCCATCTATGGTTGGCTTATCTCTCATATGGATGAGGAGTGAAACCTTCCTCCTGAGAACCTTTGACCTTCACCCTATCAACATAATTGTTGAACTGTGAGCGTCACAAGGACCTGCTCTAAACAGTGGTGTAATTTTTATTTTCCTGGGCTCAAAGGTGTGGCCATGAGAGCAGTTTAAAAAAGGTGCTCATTTCTGCTTTGGAGAAAATCAGCTCTCTGAAATTACTATGGAGGTGAATGAAGGAGTTGGAAGGTACTCCCTCAGCTTGAAGCCTCACAGTTTAAAAAGTGTACATTTGACAGAGTTGAGAGACACATTGTTTGAAAGTAGAGAAGCAGCTCTACATTTTGAGCATAAAATGATGGCTGTAGAGTGAAGAGTGTGGACACAGTGGCAGTTTAAAAATAAATTTTCCACCTGAAAGTTTTGACGTCTCGCACTCTACTAATTAGGCTCCCACTCTAGCAAAACGCCACACACACCCATTATAAAGTCTGAAAAGGGTGAAAAAACATCCTTGCACTTAAGCTGTCACTGTTCAAAAAGCATAAAAGATATCAACACACAAAGTAATAGCTGAATAGCTGAAAGACGTAGCTTTATTTTAAAGCTTAAATGGTGTTTCTAGCTGAAAGTATGCTGAAGTTATTGGCTTTTAAAGCCTGAAAGGATTTGAAAAGGATTTGAAACGTTTCCCATTCATTTGAATGGGGCAAAAAATTCAGAAAAATATTAATATAAAATCAGTGCCAAATGCCTGGAACGAGAAAAGTAATAGCATAAATGTCCTGAAGAAGCTGAACAATTTGATACCAGAATCGTTTCTGTAGCTTAAGGGGTTTTTGAGTTTTTAGCGACCAAAAAACGTACGGAAGAACATATAAATAATAATAATAATAATAAAGAATACAACAACAATACTGTGAATGCCTTGAGGGCATTCACAGTAATGATGTACAAAGAAAACACAATAAAATAAATTGGCTATGGTTTAAAGTCTATATCAGCCCAGACTTTCACAGTGAAGCAACAGAAGAAGCACTCTGTATCAACCTTCAAAAATACTGAGTGCTCCACAGTGCCTCTATGCCAAGAAAACATCTACGTTGTACAAATTTAATGCAGCCAGTTACTGACATTATTTTCTCTCGATTAGCATACTGCAGCTAACATATGCTGAGGGATTGTCATTAAGCTGAGCAAATTATATTTAAAAAAAATGAGGCAAAGTGTCAGGTCTGTGTCACTTTTCACTCAACACTGGTGTCACCCTTACACAGCACCAGTTTTCCTGCAGAGATTGTATCTCACAACACGCTACCTTAACAAACAGGCAGACAGATTGGAAGACACACCACCATGCATGCATGCCTGTCTCTGACTTGACATGCTGACAGCTGCCTAACATTTAATATCCCCCTTCTTGTTTTTCTGAAACATCTATCTCATGGCATGTCTCTACCTGTGCGCTCCACCTCCTGAAGGTTTAAGAGGATTCCTGTGCTGTGATTTGCTGTTTTGCGCAGGGTGCTGTGTTCCCAGTACACCATCTGATTGGCTTTTGGATGACCCTGCAGTTTTAAGGGGGAGCGGGCTTCCACTATTACCACAAACAGAGAGTGAAAGGCAGACTTAATGATACAAGTAACTTTGATGAGGGCAGCTGCAAAGGAGGAAGGAAAAGTAGGGAAAGAAAAAGCAGAATGAAAGAGAGATCTTGAGAAGAGAAACAGAGAAGATTCCCCGAGTGAGACGGTGGACCCTGTAAGCAGGTAGGTGTTACATAGTGTAGCTGCTGCAAGGCAAACTGGACTGACTGCTTGTGTGTCTGTCTGTCTGCTTTCTGAAAGTAAGCTGATAATCAGGACTGATCCAGCATTTGTGTTTTCTTTGAAGCTCTTATGCATAGAAACATGTTCAAGCATGCATGTGTTTGCATATGTGTTGGTATGTAATCAGTATCTTCTCCCTTTGCTGTTCAGACATGAGTAATCGCTCCATCGCCTGGTGGCTAAGACAGATTGGCCTGCCCCAGTACACTAAGATACTCGAGAGTGAATATTATGGTCTGGAGGTATGAACAGTAAATCTTCAAAATGCATCTGTTTGTACTTTTTGGTATCTTTTCTTTTTTTTTCTGTGCCATGATCATTGCTTTTTTCTGCCTTAATTACATTCTGGCTCTGGATTTATTTTGTCTGCAGGGTTTGCTGAGTGTGACGGACGGAGAGTTGAAGGATGCAGGGATAGAAGATGCAACACACAGAGAAGCCATCCTCAACCACCTTTCAAAACAGAGGGAGAGGCTGGACCCACACTCTGGTGACACACATGGGCCACATGCAGTTGCACGTACACACGAGGGCTGGGAAGTTTCAAAATCATTAAAAAAAAAACATACCGATTAAATCTTTAGCAATCGGAAATGTCTTGGCTGACAGCATATTAGTTTCCTTTTAGGACAATGATCACATCAAAGATAAGAGCTTTGCAAGGTTTTCTTTTTTAAATCATGCATTTCATTACTTTACCCCACTCCATTTATATTTACTTATAATGGCCCAAGGCTAGCAGACAAGTGGGCCCTGATCCCCATGGACCCTGATGGCTTAAAGCTAGTGTATCAACACATTTGTGCTATCCATTTCAGAAACTATTGCACTTCAGCACCGATGCACAGTATTATGCATCAGTGTATTTTTTTAAGATTGCAGCCTTAAAACAAGTACTTTTTATGCAATGTTTCCTTGAGGTTTAGCAGATTTTTTTCAGTTTATCCTCATGTACACAGAATTTACACATAATTATAGTCTTAAAACTATTCCTGTATTACAGTAAATATACACTCACTGGACACTTTATCAGGCACATCTTGTTAGTACCGAGTTGGACCTCCTGTTGCTTTCAGAGCTGCTTTAATTCTTTGTGGCACAGATTCAACGAGGTGCTGGAAACATTCCTCAGAGATTCTGGTTCATTTTGACATGATACTGTAGCATCACACATATTTGTCGGCTGCACATCCATGATGCAAATTTCCAGTTCCACCACATCCTAAAGGTGCCAAATTCTGGCCCTACCATCTGAACATTGCAAAAGGAATCAAGATTCATCAGACCAGGCAATGTTTTTCAAATAATAATAATAATGATATATTGTCCAATTTTGGTCAACTCAAACGAACTGTGGCCTTAGTGGTGGTCTCTCTGCAGGGATTCAAGGTTTGACGTGTTTTGCATTCAGAGATGCTCTTCTGCATACCGTGGCTGTAACGTGTGGTTCTTTGAGTTACTGTTGCCTTCCTATCAGCTCAAAGCCATCTGGCCATTCTTCCCCGACCTCTGACATCAACGAGGCATTTTCACCCAGAGAACTGACGATCACTAGATATTTTCTCTTTTTCAGATCATTCTCTGTAAATGCTAAAGATGGTTGTGTGTAAAATCCCAGTAGATCAGGAGTCTCTGAAATACTCGACAAGCGTGTCTGGCAGCAACGTCCATGCCATGCTATATTTGCATTAATAAGCAACTGATCTAACAAAGCGGCTGTGTTGTGAAAGAACACAGACATAAAGATAAAATCTTATCTTTAGGTGAATAATCCTTAACAGCATCTGTTGGGATAATTAGTGCAGAGCGTGACAAGCCTGTTTACCAAGTCAAATGCTACTTTTTGCGGGGCTTCTGGCTTCTCCTGCTTAGTGTAAAAAAAAGTAGTTGAAGAGACCTGAATGTTAATATCTGGCACTATATAGAATATATTGTATGCTTGGAATAGTTTTTGAGAAATATGCTGATCAGTTTTGTAAATGAAATCAAGAAAACTAAGTGACTTGTACCACCAATTCATTTAAATTAACATTCAGTATTTTTTTTTATTTTTCATTCCAGCTTCATTTTTAACAGATGGCCATGATAGTGGTATGGATCTTCTCTTCTTTAACCTTATTTTCCAACATGTCAAACTATTCCGTTAAAATAACCCTTCTATCCTCTGAGGTGGGCAAGTCATAAAGCGCAGAGTGAGCCGAAAGTATTCACTGGGATCATCCATGGATCTGGTGAGGCTGCAAAGTTTGCACTATATGTTGTAACATCGCGAAATGGCTTATGTCTTCTTTGAAATAATCTCATCTGTAACGCTGCCAGACATTTCCTTTGCAAGATAATGCAAACATCAGCTCTGGGTGCAACACTAACTGGGGATATACCATTTCACGCAGGAGAAGCCAAAGGATCTGTTTCGTCAGAGTGTTCTTCCCCGCCTCCAGCGCGCTGACAAGAAACACCGCCTGTCTGCCTCCTGCTCGCAACTCCGCCCCCTGGATGAGGACAACGTCAGTCACAATGGCTGCCAGGATAGCAAACACAGGTGAGGTGACCCCACATCTGGCTAATGATTAAATTTTACCTCATAAAGGCTGAGTCAGAGTTTGGAAGGTGGGGCAAACAATCAGTTATCCATAAATTACGGTGGCCCTGAGAGGTAAAATGCACCGCAACTAAAGAAATCACCAGCAAACAGAAAAACACTTTTTTAACCACTAATAAAATAACACCACACTTTCAGACTTAAATGTTTAAGTCACACCTCCCACTGCTGGAGTTCAAGAACTCAATGACAAATGGAAGTGTGTGTGAGCTTTCAATCCTTAAGTTCAGGCCATTACAAAGAAGACCATCTACAAAAAGATCTACACTCTATTTTCACTTTGCTCCTAGCAGCTAAAAACGAATTACATTTGTTATGTAGATGTAGCATCCCTGGCTGGATTGTGTCCTTCCCAAAACCATTATTGCAGTTTGTTTGAATCATCCAAAGACCTTACTCGTGAAGACAACCCCCCCCCCACACACACACACACACAAAAGAAGCAGAAAGCTGTTATTGCTCCCTGAAAAGATGTAGCCACATGGACTTTTTCAGTGGTTTAGAGGTGCACAAACAAAGAGCTCTGAGCATCCTTTGTTTGCGGGCAGCTGTAGAGGTTTTTATTTGAAAATATTATATTTGAAAATGTGCACATGTAAAACCAAACCCACCTGCGCGGCTACGTCCAGCTACAAATGTGTGTGAAAAGAGGGTTTTATAATGTGTAAGCTGACCATTTACATATGAGCATCTCAACTTATTTCTACTGCTCTGCTCATCAACTTTAAATGCTCCCCTGTAGTTCAAATCAATCTTACTGTGATTCATGAGTTAGAAAAAAATGTATTTTCCTAGTATCCAGCCATGCACATACTTTTTAATTTTGAACTGTCTATGTGTAAGATTTCTGCTGTTCCTCCAGTTCTACTGAGCTGATAGGTGACAATTCAGCAGCAATATATATTTTCATTATTAATGTTATGGTATAAAGAGTCATGTGCTGAAGAAAGGCTATATACAATCTTTTGATAAGGAAAGCATGTGCTGGAGTGTTATGATACAAGGCTGACCAGTTCCCAACAAACTAAATGTGGGGCTAACAAAGTGGGACATGCCAACAATGCTGAGAGGTAGTCTGAAATGTTCATATCTAACTTAAAAATAAAAATGCAATAACCTCTTCATGTTACCAGATAGTCATTTAGCATACACATGCCTATTATTATTATTATGCACTCCGATATTCCGATAATTTCACTGTTATTTCAGCTGCTCGTCTGTCTGGTAGCAGCTTTTAGGTTTCAGTTGGATGCATCCATAGATCGCCGTACCTTTTTTAAGCCACATCTGATAATTTGATTTATTTGGATCCAATTGTGTTATAACTGTGTGTGTCACTTCACAGCATATTTTCCCCCTGAATTAAATTGAAAAATAAATCTAACAACAAAGACAAAAAACACTATTTCTCAGAAAATACTGTCACCTCATTTTCTTCCTGGTAGTTTCCATCTTATTCAAAAAAAATCCACAGGTTGAGACTTTTTGATAACGTGCCCTGATAGGTATGGTATTAGACAGACTGACCTTTTTCTTACTATAATAAAAAGCCTTCCCTTCATATACATTGGGTAAAATCAAGAACTTTAGAGAAGTGCGTGTCCTGCAAAAAACAGTCAAAATGTGGGACTGTGTGTCAAGATGTGGGACGTGGGGACGAGGAATAAAAATGCTGTGTAGTCTCACATAAAGAGGGACATCTGGTCACTGTATATGATACTGTTTTAAAAATGCATAGTTAATACATATACACTTAATAATTATGTTAAATTATAATCAATACCAGCTCCACAGCAGTATATAAAGAAAATAAAACTAACATACAGTTGCCATGTTGTAAAATGGTCCATTTCATAATGTTTTTGAACCTTTACAAAATGTTGTATGCAGGGTTTTTAACCTGTATACAGGGGTTGGACA